>JAPPVO010002426.1:0-37295 GCA_030407325.1 Camellia japonica
CATTATCACTAAAGGTCCTAAAATCACTACAAGGTAGTAGACCATATCAGTGTGCCTAAACTTGAGGATAAATTTGATGAGCGTGATTATAAACTCCTTCAAGCTAATGCTAAAGCCAAGCTTATTCTTGTGTGTGGACTAATGCAAATGAGTACAATAGAATTTCTAGGTGTATTACTGCTAAAGAAATTTGGGATAAACTTGAAATCACCTATGAAGGAACTAGCCAAATAAAAGAGTCTCGGATTGACATACTTATTCATGATTATGAACTCTTTACTATGGAATCATTTGAATCTATTTCTGAGATGTTTTATAAATTTACCAATATTATTAATGCTTTAAAATCTTTGGTAAATCTTATACTAATGATGAGCTTGTAAGAAAAATACTTAGGTCTTTTCCAAATGAATGGGAAGCTAAGGTTACAGCTATCCAAGAAGCAAAAGACCTAACAAAATTAGGCATTGAAGAACTCCTAGGCTCACTCATGGCTCATGAACTTTCAATGATGGATGTCAGCAAAAAGGAAGCCATTTGGGGAGAAAATGATGGAGTAGCCAACCTGTGTCTCATGGCTTTTGGAGAAAAAGAATCCGCTCAAGATGAGGTAATTTCTAATTATGTAGAACTTGAAAGCGCTTTCAATGAATTACATGACATATTTAGAAACGTTTGTGTTAAGAATTCTAAATTAAAGAAATTAGTTACTTCTCTTTCAAATGATGTGGGTGATTTAAAAATGAAAAATGCTACTTTGAAAAATGACTTTACGTCTATTGCCAATGAGAAAAATATTTTGAAAAACAATGTTGAGGATTTAATCAAAACTCTTGAAAATTTTGTAAAAGGAAAAGAAAACCTCAACAAGCTTCTTGGAAATAAAAGATGTGTTTTTGACAAAGTAGGCATTGGTTTTGATCCTCCTAAATCTTTTATAAGATTAAATGTTCTTGAGACTAATCTCTATGACCCAAGAAAGTATGGGTACCAAGAAATAAATCAAAATATTTTGTAGTGGAATCTCAAAGAACACCAAGGACTTCGAGAGGAAATACACAACAAGAGTGTTCAATTTAAAGAACAAAATCAGCTCCTACAAGAAGAAGAATGATGAAATGAAAATCACCAAGATGAACAATAGAGGTAATGTATGGGTGAAGATTCCAAAGAGGTAAATTAAGGTATAACTCCTAACACACCTTTAAGCTTAAAGTTTTATATTCTTTAAGGTGTGATTTGTGTACAATAGGTTGTGTCTAATCATTGCTTTCATGTAACCAAATTGTACTAAGTTTGCTAAGTCGTGTTCTGTTAGTTTCTTTCAAACATTCATTGAACTCAAAAATGAGAATTATATTATTTTGATGAATGCCTATTAGAATATGAATGATTAATGTATTCATTAATATTTTATATCATGTCATCCATTGCTATGAAAAAGAGATAAGAAGTGATAAATTTTTTTGTGAGCGTACTTTTCACATCTTATATATGACTTCATACTAATATGTTAATTCCTTTTTTAGTCATATCTTTGTAGAATCAATTTTGATGTCATAGCATGTTTTTGAGATGTATACTATCTATATTTTGAATTCTACATTTGTGATCTCAAGAATATGCTCAATATGAAAATTTCATACTTATATGCTTTACATTGGAATATTTGAATGAGTTGTGAAATTCCTTGATTATGATCCATCACAATGTCTAAATGAAAAGAAGTATCATACATTTGTACAGGCATTGCATCTATCCTATTGAATATCTTTTGAATATGGATTATATTGGCATACATCTCGTGAAATGCTTTTGATTGATAAATTGTTGAATTAATTGTTTATAGCATTCATGTTGTGTTCCACATTGAGTAAAATGTTTTATCACACTTGAGTATATGGATTGAATTGATAAAAATGCCTCTTGATAATGTTATGTGATTAAATGAGATTGTTGTATTATTTTTTAATAAAACAAAGAGCATAACACTATTTTCTTATGCATATTATGCTATGTGCTACAACTTGAAAATTCTGAAAAATAGCATTCCAAACTCTTGTTTGATCATTGAATTATTTTTCACTTTTTGAGTTTGTGATAAGAAGTGATTTGTGCTGTATTTTTATTGAGTAATAGTGATTGTTCTATGAATGCTATATTTACACAAATCACATTAGAAAATGGTAGCACTAACTTAGGGGGAGAAATTATTTTGCTAACATACTTGTTAAACCCTTTTGAGATGAATTCCTCATGAAAGAAAATTGAAGATTGAAAAGCTTCCATCTCTTGAACCTAAGGTATACCTCATATACTCTCTTAAGCTTTTGAGGTAAAAATTCCATCTTATATCCTTTGAGCTAATACTGTTATTACTTTGATATGAAAAAGATTGATTATGCTTCATATGATTTGTAATGTATACTCTTTGATAATGCTCTTACCTAAAAATCATGCCTATGCTTAAATGTGTGGTACATATTGAAATTCATGTTTTTTCTTGGCATATGGATTGCTATACCTTGAACATGCTTCATTTTTTTGGAATTGCATTAGCTCCATGAGATTATATTGAGTTTAACCTATTATGAGCAATATTTGGTTTTCTACATAATGCTTGAGCTATGATTGTTAAATCTTCTAGATTGCATATTAGTATCCTTGGTAGATTGCATGTTGGTATCATTTTGGCATCTTATTTGATATTATTGACGAGAACATTTTAGTTATGAGCTTTCATTTATCATATCTCCTATTGATTTTGCCAAATGAAACAAGGGGAAGAATTTAAACTTGATTATTTTTTAAAATCCCCTCAGTTTCTATTCTGTTTTTGATATCAAACTTATGGGCTTGCACCTTATACTACATTTTTTTTTTTTTTTTTTGCCCATTATTGTCAAATGGTATAAACTTCAATTGTATGATCATTATGTGCTATCATTTTTTTTGGTATCATAGAGCTACCTTGATATGGATGATTATTTGTGCTATAATGAGACTTACATTCTTTCATTCTATATGTTGTACCATACTCCCTCCTTGTACTTGATTTTGTTGAAAATGTCATCGGGGAGAAAAAGAGACTTGAATGTTTTAGTATCTCTGATTATTTTGATATCTCTATACTTTTGGTATCTTAATTCTTGCAACATGACCTTTGAGCTGATTAGTTGTTGATAATGTAAGAGGAATATCGTTTTCCTCAAGGAAGAGTGACTTGAACTTTAGCTCCATATTTATGCTTTGCTTGGCAACCTTGTTTGATCTATGCATTGTTATGTCTATTATAGTCTTGAGATTGGTATGCTCTTTAAGAAATTGAAATTAGACCATGCTCAAATGCTTCTCATATATCATTAACAATTTGGTCTCTCATTATTATTTTTTGTTTGGGCTTGATTTTCTTATTTTTTTCTCTGCTTTTTAATTTCATTTTTCAGTACTTAAACATAAAAATAAAAACAAATCAAAATACAAATATTTATATAAAAAAAAACAAAAACAAAAAAAAAAACACCCTCCATTTTTTTACGGCCACACGCTGATCAAAATAAACATTAAAAAAAAAAAAACCTTCATTTTTTTTCGGCCATACGATCTTACTTACTCGCATCTTCATCGTTTTCTTCTTCTTTTTATCACCTTGGGTGACCCTTGACGCCCCTGCCTCGTGCTTTCGTCGAGAGCGACGACTCCCCGCTGACTATCAAAGGCCAAGAACGACGTTGCTCCAAATCGGGCCATGGAGGTGGTCTTTTGTTTAAGCTCTTTAATTTCGCCCTTTAGTGCGCCTATTTCTGCTCGCACATCCTTGTACATGCGCTGGAGTAGAGAGAGTTGGGCGTTGACCTGATGGAGCTCACTCGTCCTGTTCTGCAATTGGTGAGCCAATTTTGTAATTGCAGTCACCGTCTCCATACAGGACGTCAGTGTGAAATGATTGGCTTCAATGTCTGATTGAGCTGCCATGATTTGCTCAATCGACATCATAGGAAGGTTAGGCAGAGGAATGACAGGAAGAGTAGGAGTAGAGGCACTCGCCCAACAGTACTTACAGGATCATTCAGGTCCGGAAAGAGAGTAAGGGGACGGGACGAGGCCATGTAGTAGGAGAGAGAGATGTAATTGAAAGGAGAGTGTTTTTGGCAACCTTTCTGCTCTGCTCAGTCTCTTTGTTCTATCTCTCTCACGAAACGAATGAGGAAGAAGAAGGCGAAGAGAGTGATTACGAAGAAGACAGAGGAGAAGATGACAAGAGGGAGAGAGAGCCGAGGCAGCTGATTGACTGATTGACCCGTCTCGCTTTTGTCGGTCGGCTGACACAAAAGCGGGGACGCGTGTTCGACGAACAAAAAAGAGATGCGAGCGAATCATATATATATATATGTATATATCTGTTTTGATTATCTATTTTTTGATATCATTTATTACTATCATTCTCCTCCTCCTCCTCCAAATTCTGACCCATGATTTCCTTTTGATAATGTCACAGGGGGAGAAATTATATGATGTTATGTATTATGGTATTATTTTCAAACTAATCTGATGTTATGTATTTATAGTTGGATATCTTAATCTTATATCATGTTATTGATTAAACCTTATTTATTAACCTATGTATTTATAAATGAATTCAGGAGCATGACTTAGGGGGAGCCTTTGTTACTCCCAAATCAAATCAAAATATCATTGTGTGCCATCATCAAAAAGGGGAAATTGTTAGACTTATTTATTTTGATGATTTATTTAATTATGTTTTAATTTATTTGAAAGAGAAAAATAGAATCCAAAATTTATTTTGATGATTTATTTAATTATATTTTAATCAAAATTATTTTGATGATTTATTTGAAAGAGAAAAATAGAATCAAAATTTATTTTGATGATTTATTTGAAAGAGAAAAATAGAATCAAAATTTATTTTGTCCCATTATTTCTCACATAAACCTTTATTCTAAATGTTGTTAGAATGTATTTAATATTTAATTAAATTAGGAGTTCAAACAGCCCAAAAAAAGGTTCAAACAGTCTAGCACAGCAGCAAGCCAAAAGGTTCAAAATGTTCAAGTGGAAGATATTCAAATTCGTAATGATGGAAGTACAACGGCTATAAACGACTATAAAGATTCAAAAGGCCAACATGTTCAAAAGGTTCAAGTGGAAGATATTTAAATTTATAATGATGGAGTGGTAGATATTCAAATTGGTAATGATGGAAGTACAACGGTTATAAACGGCTATAAATTCAAATGACTATAACGACTATAAATTCAAATGAATACAACGGCTATAACTTTCATTATATATACCAAAGCTTCTAATGTAAACAAGTTACAAAAAACCTAAAAATATTCTTTGATCTATAATCACTCACATCTATTCTCAGAAATTATACACTGAGCCTTGTACCTTTAAGCCAATCTTTCCTGTGTGAGATTTACAGAAAATTAAAATTTTATTTTATATATCTATCTTTGAGAGATATTTATTGTAAGTTTTCTTTGAAAGTAAAAATACAATTTCATCTAAGATTGTGAAACACTGTGTTCTTGAAATCTTGAGAGTGATTGTGAATCACCTAAGATTTATAAGGGTTTGGGCTTGTGAAGTCTGTGTAAAATCCGTGAAGGATTGCTCCATTTGTAAAGAGGTTGTTAGTACCCCTGTGAAGTTAGAAGATAGTGGAAAATCTCAAGTGAAGTTTGAGAAGTGAACGTAGGCCGAGTTGAAGCCGAACCACTATAAATTTGTTTGCTTCTCTCTCCCTTATCTCTTTATTTTATTTTAAATTGCCATAATTATATTTCACATTTTTACTGTGCTAAAATCATTAACTGACATAGTTGTTAAGATACTTGTTTTAATTATTTTTATTTCATTAATTATATTTATCTATTGTGCTAGTCATAATTTTTATTAGGGTATTATTAATTTTAATTGTAAAAATCTAATTCACTCCCATCTTAAGTTATCTTTTGGATAACAAAAATAATAAATTCTATTATATCATTGGATTTGCACGCAAATATTCTCACATTAGGCACACTTAAGCCCGTTAGATTTTAGTGGTGCTATCAATTCAAATTTCTTCTCTCTAAATTTGTCCAAAATTATAAATAAAGGGTCAAAATGCATATTATATACAAACTCACAACACACAAGCTGGATCTGAGTCATATTTGAGGAAAATTCTTATTCAAATTGTTTGGATTCACATGTTTCACTGACTGGATTTTTTAAATCCGTTGACAATGTAGATAAAGGTAAAACTATGTGCATAAATTAATTTTTAAAATTTAATTGTTGCCAAGAAACAATTTAATTATAGTGCGATGTTCTTCATGATTGTCCTAATCCTAATTTATTTATTTGGGTTTTTGTTTGTTGCAATTCAGCCGCATAGGAACAAGAAGTATAGATATTTATACATAGTTGTAATTACGGTTTTGATACTTAAAGCATAAATCTTGTGTTATTTTAGTCTTAATATTTAAATTGTGTCAATTTAAACTCTACTATATAAAAGTATTAGTGTATGTTCGTGTCTGAAGGTACGGTATAAATAATGTTAAGATTATAATATAATTGTAATCCCAACACTATTTAAATTTATTTTTTAATTAAATAAAATCACAAATTTATTATAAAATTTTGGAGTTCTCACAAAACTATTCACGGAAACTTATTTTTGCTTATATCATATATAGCTAGATAGATAGATGTGCATAATATACATACAATTTTCACGGGCATTCATACAATACTGTTTTTGGTTATATAATCATATGGAAATTGTATGTATGCCCGTAATGTCCTAGTGTATTACGGCATACATACATTGTATGGAAATATGTGTAAAATATATTGAACAAAAAGAAGAAATAAAAAAAATAAACAAATAGAGAGAAGAATAAAAAGGGAGAAAATAAAAAAATAAAAATAAAAGAGAGAGGAAGGCGGGATCATGGGATCATGGAAGGATGAGTGAGAAAAGGAAAAAGTAAGAGAGAGAGAGAGAGAGAGAGAGAGAGAAGCAAGAAAGTAAAAAATGTATATGTAGGACATTTTTTGGAAAATATAATTGTTTTATAATTTGAATAGATCTAAGCCATTAAAATGTCCTAATAGGACAAACATATGTTGAAGATTCAAAAACCGTCTTGCTTTATTAAAATATGTTGAAGATTCATATGAGGTCTAAATTTATGAAGTCTATCAGGTATTCAATATATTTAAAAATAATAGTTAATTGTTCAAATTCATTTAATTTGTAGACTATAAAATTCATTAATATAATCTCCACTACACACAATAAAATCTGGCTTCCAATTCTGGGATTGCAGACTTTTCCATATAATATGAATAAAAATAATGTAACGCCCTCAAAATAATACATAAAACCCAACAATCGTAACATGCATAGACATAAGAGAAATAAACATCTTTCCATTTATCAGAGTGTTCATTACAAAAGTATTACATATTGACAACAAAAGTAAATGCCCTGTGAGCTTACAACTTTCCAATCCAACACTTGGTTACAAAAGAGAATACTAACTCATACATATTAAGCCCTCGGCTTGAATTTACATGTAATACAACAACAGATAACAAAATAACCAAAAAGAGTCTTCAACTCCCAGAACCTCCCAAGCTATGATCTTGGAGGTGACATGTCACCTGGACCTGAAAATGATGTCCCATATAGGGTGAGCCAAAGCCCAGTAGAGATATACTAAACCAAATATAAGCAATGACTAAAACAGTAGCATTTGATAGATGGTTAACACTTATAAACCAGTTATATCAGAATACAGTCCCATGACAATCATGTCCATGTTACATTCTACTTTCCTCAACTTATCCAAATCATTTCATGAAACATGGCTCAGAACCTGACCAAACAATTAATGGGATTACATTCCATATTAAAACATTTCCTTTATTCACAATTCAAATGAGTCTACAACTCATATTAAAAACACTTCCAATATTTCAATTTAATACACACTTTTGCTGTATTAACACTTCAAGTGATACCCATATTTGCTGTATCCATGGATTTCATCTCCTATCTCCTCCCAAATAGGTTTGAGAGTCCATCCCCTATCTCCTCTCAAACCATGGAGTACATCCCCTATCTTCTCCCAAACAATATGCATATACAATGTATTCAACACTTGTCATACACAATAATCAATCAATACACATATTTGCTGTATTAATTCAACTGTCATACTCAATGACATATTCAATGTGATTAGTTTCAGTTTTCCCTAATCAACATACAATGTCTACAACAATCAAGACTATCCTCCACCGATAGCCCAAAGCAGTTATTTCTAAACAGAAAATAAATGCATTAAACAGATATAATCTTAACATCCTCATGGGTGAGTGATTAAATTATCCAACTCCACCATTCAACTTTATACCTCTCCAATTTCATAATTCCCAACTTATTTCCATATTCCCACAAATTAATTCAACACATAATTAGGGCATTTTTCCCAAGTTCTCAATATTGGCCCTAAGACTCATTTTCATCATCTCAACAACAATAATTCCATTTCTCATGCATTCATATACATATGGTGTTTAATATTTAAAAACCCCCAATTTATAATCTCAAATCAAACCCTAACTTTCCATAATTTCCCAACAATACCAACTCATCAAAATGACCAATATTTATGACAAAACTCATAAGATGGAGTAGGGTATCCCTACCTCGAAATGAAGAGCTCAAATGGAGAAGATGACCAAAACCCAAAGTGCTCCAAATCCACTATTTTTCAAATTAAAAGGAAGCCCTCGCGACCCTCTATCTTTCTTGCAAAGAAACTAGGCTAGAAACTCACTAAAAGTAGATGAATCCCTAGAGAGAAGATGTATATAGAGAGAGAGAGGACGGATCTAGGGTTTTGAAATCAAAAGAAATGAAAAAAGTGAAGTGTTTCCTCGTTGTTGTCTACTGATATAACACAGGCTCGCTCGAGCGAAGGATTGGTCGCTCGAGCGACCAGACACAAAGAACCCTCGCTCGAGCAAAGAAAGTCTCGCTCGAGCCAACAATTCGAAGCTTCAGGTCTGCAACCCAAAAGCACGCTGGAGCGACAGAATACTCGCTTGAGCGAAGAAACCCAAAACATAGACCTCGCTAGCTCGAGCGAAGGAAAGCTCGCTCGAGCCAAGAATCAAAACCATCAGGTCAAAAAGAGACGTAGACGCAAGCTCGAGCGCAAGACTTCTCGCTCGAGCCACCAGACACAAAACTCAACTATCTCGAGCGAAGGAACCCTGGCTCGAGCGAAGGATCTAAAACAAGGAGCTCGCTCGAGCGAAGGACCAAAATTCTGGGTAGCAACCATTTGCTCCCAATCACACCCAACCTGTAACAAACCTGTCCAAAACATCCTATAACTCAAATACAAAGTATTGAAGGACGGAAACGAGATATATACAACAATCAACATCCACGGAACCAAGTCCGGATTACACTAATCAATGGAGGGAAAACCAGGGTCGCTATAAATAAGTGAACAAAAATGAGAAAATAAAAAAAATAAACAAATAGAGAGAAAAATAAAAATATGAGAAAATAAAAAAAATAAAAAAAAAAGAGAGAGGAATGTGGGATCATGGGATCATAGAATGATGGGTGAGAAAAAAAAAAGTAAGAGAGAGAAGTGGGAAAATAGAAAATGTACATGCAGGATATTTTTTGAAAAATATATCTCAACTGTTGTTTTATAATTTGAATAGATCTGGGCTGTCCAAATGTCTTAGTAGGACAAATGTGTGTAGGACAAATTCAAAAACCATCCTGCTTGATTATATAGATGTTGAAGATTCATATGAGGTATAAATTTACGAAGTCTATCAAGTATTCAATATATTTAAAAATAATAATTAATTGTTCAAATTCATTTAATTTGTGAACTAAAAATTTATTAATATAATCTCCACAACAAACAGTAAAATTTGGCTCCTAATTCTGGGATCGCAGACTTTTCTATATAATATGAATAAAAATAAGCGAACAACAATTAAAAAATAAAAAAAATAAACAAATAGTGAGAAAACTAAAAATGAGAGAAAACAAAAAAAAAAAATAATAAAAGGAAAAGAGAGATGAAGGTAGGATCATGGGATCATAGAATGATGGGTGAGAAAAAGAAAAAGTAAGAGAGAAGCGGGAAAATAGAAAATGTACATGTAAGATATTTTTTGAAAAATATATCTCAGTTGTTGTTTTATAATTTGAATAGATCTGAGCAATCCAAATGTCCTAGTAGAACAAATGTGTGTAGGACAAATTCAAAAATCATCATGCTTTATTATATAGACTAGCGTATGCCCGTACCTGAAGGCACGGTATAAATAATATTAGGATTAAAATATAATTCTAATCTCAACACTCTTGAAATTTATTTTTTAATTTGATAAAATCACAAATTTATTATAAAATTTTGGAGTTCTCACAAATCTCCTTACGAAAATTCGCTTTTGCTTATATAATGTATAGCTAGATAGATAGATGTGTCTAGCATACATACAATTTCCACGGGCATACATATAATATTGCTTTTGCTTATATAATTATACGGGCATACATACATTGTATGGAAATATGTATAAAATATATTGAACAAAAAGGAAAAAATTAAAAAAATAAACAAATAGAGAGAAAAATAAAAACATGAGAAAATAAAAGAAAAAAAAAAAGAAAAGAGAAAGGAAGGTGGATCGTGGGATTATGGAAGAATGGGTGAGAAAAAGAAAAAATAAGAGAGAGAAGCGGAAAAATAGAAAATATACATGTAGGATATTTTTTGGAAAATATATCTCAGTAGTTGTTTTATAATTTGAAGAGATCTGAGTCGTCCAAATGTCCTAGTGGGACAAATGAGTGTAGGACAAATTCAAAAACCATCATGCTTTATTATATAGATGTTGAAGATTTATATGAGGTCTAAATTTATGAAGGCTATTAGGTATTCAATATATTTAAAAATAATAATTAATTGTTTAAATTCATTTAATTTGTGGAATAAAAAATTCATTAATATAATCTTCACTACACACAGTAAAATCTGGCTCCTAATTCTAGGATCGCAGACTTTTCCATATAATATGAATAAAAATAAGTGAACAAAAAGGAGAAAATATAAAAAATAAACAAGTAGAGAGAAAAATAAAAATGAGAGAAAATATATAAAAAAAAAAAGAGAGCGGAAAGTGGGATCATGAGATCATAAAAGGATGGGTGAGAAAAAGAAAAAGTAAGAGAGAGAAGCGGGAAAATAAAAAATATACATATAGGATATTTTTCGAAAAATATATCTCAACAATTGTTTTATAATTTTAATAGATCTAAACTGTCCAAATGTCCTAGTAGAACAAATGTGTGTAGAACAAATTCAAAAACCATCCTACTTTATTATATAGATGTTGAAGATTTAAATGAAGTCTAAATTTACGAAGTCTATCAGGTATTCAATATATTTAAAAATAATAATTAATTGTTCAAATTCATTTAATTTGTGGACTTAAAAATTCATTAATATAATCTCCATAACAAACAGTAAAATCTGGTTCCTAATTCTGGGATCGCAGACTTTTCTATATAATAAGAATAAAAATAAGTGAACAAAAATGAGAAAATAAAAAAAATAAACAAATAGAGAGAAAAATAAAAATGGGAAAAAAAAATAAAAGGAAAAAAGAGATGAAGGTGGGATCATGGGATCATAGAGTGATGGGTGAGAAAAAGAAAAAGTAAGAGAGAGAAGTGGGAAAATAGAAAATGTACATGTAGAATATTTTTTGAAAAATATATCTCAGCCGTTGTTTTATAATTTGAATAAATCTGAGTCGACCACATGTTCTAGTAGGACAAATTCAAAAACCATCATGTTTTATTATATAGATGTTGAAAATTCAAATGAGGTCTAAATTTACGAAGTCTATCACGTATTCAATATATTTAAAAATAATAATTAATTGTTCAAATTCATTTAATTTGTGGACTAAAAAATTCATTAATAGAATCTCCACAACAAACAATAAAATTTGGCTCCTAATTTTGGGAGCGCAGAATTTTCCATATAATATGAATAAAAATAAGTGAACAAAAATGAGAAAATAAAAAAAATAAACAAATAGAGAGAAAAATAAAAATGGGAGAAAATAAAAAAAATATAAGGAAAATAGAGATGATGGTGAGATCATGTGATCATAGAATGATAGGTGAGAAAAAGAAAAAGTGAGAGAGAGAAGCGGAAAAATAGAAAATGTACATGTAGGATATTTTTTAAAAAATATATTTCAGCCGTTGTTTTATAATTTGAATAGATCTAAGTTGTCCAAATGTCCTAATAGGACAAATGTGTGTAGGACAAATTCAAAAACCATCTTGCTTTATTATATAGATTTTAATTTGGTCTCTAAATTTTAAATTGTACCAATTTGATCTCCAATATGTAAACCATATTGACATAACATAATTAAATATTGAGGACCAAATTAAAATATTAAGCAAATTATAGCGGTGGTCCCTGTAATTTATCTTTTTTTCATTTTAGTCTACGTTTTAATTTACTCAATTTTGCCCCTTAATTTTACGGATTGTGTCATATTAGTCCAATAAATAACGGCGGCTAAGTTTGATGGGCAGATAATGATATGATGTTTCAATTTGGTCTCTGTAATTTACAGGATATGTCAATTTGGTCCCTATTGTTTTGACTTTCCTATAAACTACAGGAACCAAATTAACACATCCTATAAACTACATGGACCAAATTGAAACATCATTTGATTTTCCGTTCATCAAACTTAACCGCTGTTATTTATTGGACTGATATGACATAATCTGTAAAATTAAGGGACAAAATTGATCAAATTAAAACAACGGGGACTAAAATGAAAAAACAGATAAATTACAGAGATCATTTACATAATTTACCCTAAAATATTTTAATACATTGGAACTAAACCCTCATATATATGATTTAAGTTTGATATTTAAATAATTACAATGTTACTTTATTTATTTCTTATATATAAATATATATATATTTCTAAACTCGTAATCAATTAGATGAAGGCCCTGTTTGGTACAGCTTAATTTCAACTTATTTCAGCTTTCAGCTTAATTTAAGCTATTTTGATGTGTTTGATTTAGCTTAACAATACAGCTTATAGCTTTTTATAAGCCAAAAATCAACTTATTCTTTGAGTGGGGCAGGAGAAGCTTAATTTATAAGTCAAAAATCAGTTTATGTTCATAGTTATAAGTTATAAGCTGTTAAGGTATAAACTATAAGTACTTTCCCACAGCTCTACCAAACAGGGCCGAAACTAACTAGGCAGTGATAAATTAATAAACAATTAAACGTTTTATTTCACTACACACGTTAAAATATGACTTTATTTATTTCTTAGGTATATAAATTTTTTTCTTCACTCATAATCAATTGGATGAATTTAACTAGGCGTGATAAATTAATAAAAAAATGTGGGGTAAAAAATCAGGGGCACCTAAAAAATATAAATTTAAGCCTCACTTTGCCTACCCAATATCTTATTAACTTTGTAGGAAAGATAAAAATTTTAAAAAAAAATGTCAAGAAATTTATCTCGAATTATGATGTATAATCCAGATTCAATTCTTATATATTAATAAGACTCACACTTTGGTGCTATTTGATAAAATTGAAAACTAAAAATTAAAAATTAAGTATTAAAACTAAATGTCGAATTTATTAAGTTAAAAAACTATTTAATAAAAATTTAAGTGCTGAGCTAAAAATAATTTATTTGATATGTATAAAATTAAATTTGAAATTTATTATTTTTAAATTATATATTTTAATTTTTATATTGTGATGGTGGTGGTAGTGGTGGTGATGGTAGTGGTAGCGATGGTGGCGGCAGTAGCATGGTGATGGTGGTAGTAGTAGTGGTAGCGGTAGTGATTGTCGTGGTGGTGGTGATGGCGGCATCATGGTGGTTGTGGTGGTATGATGGTGGAGTTTATAATAGTGTACACTGATACTTATACTTAATATTTATAAATTCAGTTAGAATATGACTTAAATTTTTTTTAAGTTTTAGCTTACATTTTAAAAGACAGTTAAATTTTTAAAAAATATCAATTGTGGTTACTAAACAGGCTTAGTTGATTATCACTTAATACATTTAATTTTAAGTGCCAAATCATGTTATCAAACACCCCTTTGAATAAATCTCAACAACATAATATTTATTTTAATTATTTTTCTAAGTAAAAATTTTGAATTTCTAACATTACTATAAACCTTATGATTTTGTCTTTTATATTTATATTTTGAAATAAAAATTATTAAATGAGACAAAAACATGATGAGCCTTCGTCAATAATAAGAGGCCAATAATGATAGAGACTTCCACAAAACACAACCCTCAAAATGATCTAAACCATTCATGTCACAGTTAGACACAACCTTTAAAAAAAATTCAAACACATCAATAATTAATATACCAATAGAGATCGTAGGAATCCTCCATTATGGGAGTACCAAACATTTTCCGTAAGAGGCCATATATGCCTAGAGGAGACACATAGGATACCTATACCCGCTAAATAATTACTCTTTTAAAACAATACATCTAATTGTTCATTATTAAAGTTGTTAAGAATTAAATTACATAAAAATATTAAGAATTCACACATTAACATAATAACACATACTTGAATACACAAATAATAAGAATATGAGAAAATTTTAAAAAAATTTGATGAACGTTACGTGTATTTTGTAATTTAATTTTATAATAAATTTATAGAAAAAAACCAAAAATAACAGTTAATATAAGGAAAAATTGGTCTAAGATCTCTGCCCAACTTTTGATAGGAAGAGAGGTCCACAATAATATAAAATACCTAATTTACCATTCTTTATAATATAAGTTTGTTTGGATTTTGGCAAACTGAATATTCTATTGTTGTTTTGTAGAAGATTTCATGGGGATGGACTTGACGGTGGAGATTTCGTAGGGATTTTGCAAGTGTTGCAGGAATGAGCTCGATGAGCTTGTCGAAGAAGAGAGAGTGCTCGCGAATTAGAGCCTTCAGATCCGTGGCGGCGACGGCGGCGGCGGCGGTAGGCGGAGGTTCTGCGGACTTTTGCTTCTTCTTCTTCATCTGATGTGTGTGTGTGTGTGTATGTGTATGTGTATGAGAGAGAGAGAGAGAGAAGAGAGAGTAGCAGTAGCAACAACAACAGTGTTTGGGTGCTAGGGTTTTTGGTTTGATTGCTTTGCTATTTTGCTTCATGTTAAAACTTTGGATAAATTACAAAAACACCCTGAAATTTATTTAAAATACAAATCATTTCTTTTGAAAAATTACAAATACGACCTTGTTAAAAAAATTTATTTAACAAAATTAACTAAAAAAATAAAATTCATAATTGCTCTCCTATATAATAAAATTACATAAATTATTAATTGAAGTATATTTCTAACATCATTAAAAATTGTTAATTGACTTCATGATTTATTAATAAAAAAGGCAATTTGTTATGAAATTAGAAACCTCAAGAGGTGACATGTAATTTCTAGAACCACAAGGGATGATTCGTATTTGGGTGATTTTATTTACACACCACACATTTGCTCAGAACCCACTATTTCTCAATTTTTTTATTACAATTTTATTCCTAAGTTAAATTACATTTTTAGACAAAAATTTCAAACCCTACTTTCTAATTACACAGATTTTCTTTCACTCCAAACTCGAGTCGACGCTGGCACCGACGCCGGCAACGCCATCTATTAGTCTCATCGCCTCCTCCAGCCTCCTTCTTTCTCCAACTCCCTTCTCTCACTGTCTTTCTCATTTTCTTTCGCAGTACCGCAAGACGATTGAGAGAAAGTGATCGTACAATAATGTCATTGCATCTCGACGACCTCCCTCATTTCCATCACACGAGCACCGCTGCTGTGATAACTCAACCTATAATAAACTTAATGACGCATGTGATTATGTGTTTGATATGAATTTGTATGTTTAATTATGTGAGTTCTTATGTGATTATGAATTTATATCTATTGGGTGTAGAAAAATCTGTTACAATTGGGACCTTGAGCTGAAACCAAAACCGATTTCATATCTGTGTTTAGTATGATTTTTAGAACCCACGGTGAAATTTGGCAAAATTACGATTCGTAATGAATTAATTGAGCTTAATTAGCATAAACCTTAGATTAAGCCAACCACATCATATATATGATTTTATGTTTAATTAATTAAGGAGATTTTGATTCTAATTGGTTGTCACTCTAATGTAATTTGGGATTTATGAGAATTCTGGAATCTGATTCGTATTTGATTTTAATAATGATTTATTTTGGAATTAGAAATTAAGGGTCCAAATAGCTCAAGGAAGTGAAATTAATAAATTAAATCAATTGAATTTTAAATACAGACCCATTTGGTGTTGGAAAAATGGTGTTTTATATGGCTTATTTTGGGCCAACGTTGAGGCCAAAATTGAGTGGGTCTCGAACGTATTTTGGGGCGGGTCCGAAGAGGTGAAGTGTTCCTTGCCGCGTGGCAAGTCACACGGTGAAGACGAAACGTCAAAATCATTTATGAGTGAATGGGAAGTTGACGTCGTTTTCGGGTTTAACATTAATTTTTTAGATAAAAATTCTTTTGAATTTTTTCAATAAAAAAATTATTGTGGGAATTTAATTTAATTCTAATTCGAATTTTGGATTCTTAAGTTTTGTACCTCTTCTTTTATTTATTAAACTATTCAATATATATATATATATATATATATATTCTAATTGTTTAGTATATATATTTACCAAATAGTTTAATATATATTTTCCATGGTACAAACTTTAGGAAACCACTTAGAAACCCAAAATTTGAATTTAGAATTAAATTAAATTCTCAAAATTACAAACTTTAGGAAACCACTTAGGAACCCAAAATTTGAATTTAGAATTAAATTAAATTCACACAATAAATTTTTTATTGAAAAATTCAAAAGAATTTTTATCTAAAAAATTAATGTTAAACCCGAAAACAACGTCAACTTCCCATTCACTCATAAATGGTTTTGACGTTCCGTCTTCACCGTTAGGAATGGCAACGGGGCGGGGCGGGCCGGGCCGGGGATCACCCTCCCCGTCCCCGATCCCCGATGGTGAAAATGTTCCCGGCCCCGGCCCCGATCCCCGACGGGGAACCTATGACTATCCCCATCCCCGCCCCCATTGGGGATCGGGTTTCCCCGACCCCGAAACATCCCCGGCGGCAGATCTGTTCAACAAACAACCCAAAAAAAAAAAAAAAATCTGTATAATGGATCTGTTCAACAAACAACCCAAAAAAAAAAAAAAATCTGTACAACAATCATCAATCAACAACATATATGTTTCTTTACTTCAGATCTGTAAAAAAATCTGTAAAAAAAAAAAAATGTTCTTCAACAACAGATATATATATATATATAGTGAGAGAGAGAGATGCGAATCGCGATCGACTTCGAAAAGGCGGTGGTGGATCGACGGAGGGCTTCGAGAGGCCGTGAGTGAGTGAGGGAGATGCGATCGACTTCGAGAGGCGGTGGTGGAATGGCATGGCAGAGGCGGGATGGAGCAGCGGGTGAGAGAGAGAGGGAGAGGAGCTGCGATGCTATCGACTTGGGTTGAGTGAGAGAGGCTGCGTATAGAGAGAGAGGCTGCGTAGGCAGATTTTGGTGAGTGAGAGAGGCTGCACACTCTCAGAGGCAGCAACATATATATGATATTATATAACCTAAGGGTTTATTATATATATATATATTATATATAAGGGTATAAAAGTAATTTTATTTCGGGGAATTTCGGGGACGGGGTCGGGGACGGGGACGGGGCCGGGCCGGGGATTGAAAACTGATCACCGTCCCCGGCCCGGAACAAATCGGGGACTGATTTTCAAATACCGTCCCCTCCCCGTCGGGGGTATTTTTCGAGGAAAAACCGCTAAAATTGGGATCGGGGTCGGGGATCCCCGTCGGGCCGGTTTCAAATTGCCATCCCTATTCACCGTGTGACTTGCCACGCGGCAAGGAACACTGTGAAGACGGAACGTCAAAACCATTTATGAGTGAATGGGAAGTTGACGTCGTTTTCGGGTTTAACATTAATTTTTTAGATAAAAATTCTTTTGAATTTTTTCAATAAAAAAATTATTGTGGGAATTTAATTTAATTCTAAATTCAAATTTTAATATTCAAAAGTTTGAATTTTTGGTCTGCAACGGTCAGATTGAAATTTTCAATTTGCACCTGTTCGAATTCCTCACCTGTTGAGGTCTAATTTTTGGCTATATATACAACCATTTTCCAGCAGTTCGGGATGATGAAAAATCAGTCTGTAAATTCAGTTTTTTTTTTTCCATCCGAAAAATCTGTTTAATTCTTTAGTGCACCGGTTGATTGCGGATTGGTACCTGTTCGGCTTTAGAAATTTGCCTATAAATACTTTCTATTCCAGCAGTCTTAGGGGACGAATTTTCTAATCCAAAAAATTAGTCTGCATAGTGCCTTTGCTGTCCAAATTTCCTTTTACTGCATTATTTCTACATTTTAGATTTAGGAATAAATATTCAGAGAGTATAGAACACAGGTTTGGTTCGCCGAACAAATTGTTTGGAGTACTACTACAATTTGTGAAGATCATTGTATCCTGGGAGATAGACGCCACTCAACCGTAAGTACCGTTGCGGGGCGAATCTGTCTTAAGGACAGAGTGTCACACACTCGACTTGGTCTTAATTTTATTTCGGTTCAATAAATAAATTCGGTATGTTATTTATTTATTTTGTTTGAATTATTTCAGTTTATTTTATTTACACAGAAGATTGTTCCAACAATTTAATATTAGACCCGAAAACGATGTCAACTTCCTATTCACTCATAAATGGTTTTGACGTTCCGTCTTCACCGTGTGACTTGCCACGTGGCAAGGAACACTTCACCTTTTCGGACCAACCCCAAAAGATGTTTGGGACCCACTTAAATTTGGGCTAAAAAATATGCCTATATTAAACCATATTTTTCCAACAATCCCCCACATGAATGGAATTTGACGGAGAGAAAATGCAACAACATGATCTAATTACAGAGAGTACAGAAATTGGAAATATTCTGCAAAGGATAGGTAGCTTTTGGCTTTGAACCTTCCCTTGTGAGACACTATCGGAT
Organism: Camellia japonica; assembly: GCA_030407325.1. Lineage (NCBI taxonomy): Eukaryota > Viridiplantae > Streptophyta > Magnoliopsida > Ericales > Theaceae > Camellia > Camellia japonica. The sequence goes on from JAPPVO010002426.1 coordinate 19,257, forward strand.
TTACTAGCTAACCAATGAACATGATGCCTTGAACTGTTCAGCTGTTTGTGTAAACCAAGACAATAGAACTCACACAGTATATTCCCAGACACAGTTTAGTTCTCACTATTGTGTTCATTTTGGCCCTGAACAACCTGGTCTTCATGAGTGCTCTAGAGAATTGTAGCCCTTCACAAATCTTACAGAACCGGCCTAGTTCACACTCACATAGGTGATTCTTATGAAGAGTATCCTGCCATACTCCACTAGGTTTTCCTAGATATAAGAATCATTAAAAGTATTACTTAACCTAAAACACTGCAGACATCACTATTTCATCATAGAAATTGGTAGGAGTTAGACTCCCCAGTGATCCTTCTGAGTCAATCACAACTCGGTTGTCCCTTTGAACCTAGATCTTGGGATCTCCAGTCAACTAGGTTGGGTTGCCGTTGTGGTAACTCTTATTTAATAAGCTTAAGTCCCATTCCCCTCGATGAATTCTCAACTAACTCTCTTGCTAACCCTTTGGTTAGTGGATCCGCTATGTTGTCTTTAGACTTAACATATTCTATGGAAATAATTCCATTAGAGAGTAGTTGTCTTACGGTGTTATGTCGACGATGAATGTGTCGTGACTTACCGTTATACATATGACTCTGTGCTCTACCAATTGCTGATTGACTATCACAATGTATGCATATAGCAGGCACCGGTTTTGGCTATATTGGAATATCTTCAAGGAAGTGGCGAAGCCATTCTGCCTCTTCCCCAACTTTGTCTAAAGCTATGAATTCAGATTCCATAGTAGACCTAGCAATACAAGTCTGTTTGGAAGATTTCCAAGATACAGCCGCACCACCAAGAGTAAAGACATACCCACTGGAACAACCAGAAGGCTTTTCTGTTCCAGGAAAAGAAAAGAAAGTGTGTAAATTGGTTAAATCATTATATGGTTTAAAACAAGCGCTAAAGCAATGGCATGAAAAATTTGACAAGGCAATGATGTCAAATGGATTTAAAATTAATGAGTGTGACAAATGTGTTTATATTAAAAACACAGATAAAGGTTATGCCATTGTATGTCTTTATGTAGATGATATGCTCATCATTGGTAGTAATAATGACATGATTAAAACTACCAAGAAAATGTTGAATAAACATTTTGACATGAAAGACATGGGCATTGCTGATGTAATTCTTGGTATGAAAATTACCAAAACATCAGAAGGTTATACTTTGTCACAATCTCATTACATTGACAAAATACTTGACAAATTCAGCAAAGATGATGATCATCTTGATAGAACTCTTGTAGATGTTAATTTGTATCTTTCTAAGAATGTACAGGAAAGTATTTCTCAATTGGAATATGCCCAAATTATTGGAAGCTTAATGTACTTATTGAACTGCACTCGCCCAGATATAGCTTATGCAGTAAGTAAATTAAGTAGATATACGAGTAATCCGGGAGTAGAACACTGGAAAGCAATTATAAGGGTTCTAAGATATCTCCGATTTACTCGTCACATTGGGCTTAACTATACTAGATATCTAGTAGTATTTGAAGGATACTGTGATGCAAATTGGATATCGGATACTAAAGACTCTAAGTCCACCAGTGGGTATGTCTTTACTCTTGGGGGGGCGGCTGTATCTTGGAAATCTTCCAAACAGACTTGTATAGCTAGGTCTACTATGGAATCTGAATTCATAGCTTTAGACAAAGCTGGGGAAGAAGCAGAATGGCTTCGCCACTTCCTTGAAGATATTCCAATATGGCCAAAACTGGTGCCTGCTATATGCATACATTGCGATAGTCAATCAGCTATAGGTAGAGCACAGAGTCATATGTATAACGGTAAGTCACGACACATTCGTTGTCGACATAATACCGTAAGACAACTACTCTCTAATGGAATTATTTCCATAGAATATGTTAAGTCTAAAGACAACATAGCGGATCCACTAACCAAAGGGTTAGCAAGAGAGTTAGTTGAGAATTCATCGAGGGGAATGGGACTTAAGCCTATTAAATAAGAGTTACCACAACGGCAACCCAACCTAGTTGACTGGAGATCCCAAGATCTAGGTTCAAAGGGACAACCGAGTTGTGATTGACTCAGAAGGATCACTGTGGAGTCCAACTCCTACCCATTTCTATGATGAAATAAGTGATGTCTGCAGCGTTAAAGGTTAAGTAAAATTTTAATGATTCTTATATCTAGGTAAACCTAGTGGAGTATGGCAGGATACTCTTCATAAGAATCACCTATGTGAGTGTGAACTGGGCCGGTTCTGTGAGATTTGTGAAGGGCTACAATTCTCTAGAGCACTCATGAAGACTAGGTTGTTCAGGGCCAAAATGAACACAATAGTGAGAACTAAACTGTGTCTGGAAATATACTGTGTGAGTTCTATTGTCTTGGTTTACACAAACGGCGGAACAGTTCAAGACATCATGTTTATTCTAGTAACCGGTGAGTATGTGTCAAAGTAATCTAGACCTTCTTTCTGTCTAAAACCTTTGACTACAAGTCTTGCCTTGTATTTGTCAATTGATCCATCCGCTTTCAATTTTCTTTTGAAAATCCACTTGTACCCAAGAGGTTTACAACCTGGTGGCAAGTCCACTAATTCCCAAGTGTGATTTTGCAAGATGGATTCAACTTCACTGTTGACAGCTTCTTTCCATAAAGGAGCTTCAGGACTGGACATAGCCTCTTTAAATGTTAAATGCTCATTTTCTAACAAAAATGTTAGAAAATCTGGACCAAAAGATTTTGAGGTTCTAGCACGTTTACTACGCCTAAGTTCCTCTTCCTCATTTTGATCTAACTCTTGTTCTTGATCATGTTCTTGATCCTGACTAGTAATAGCATCAACTAGTAGTACGATACTGGTGTCATTAACAATTCAGAATATATTTTTGTGGAATTTTTTCAGAAATTAATTTTGGGTTTTAGAAATTATTTTCTGTGTTCTCATTAATTAAAATTCTGTTATCAGTATTTTAATTATTGGAGTGTAACAAGAGATTTAAATTTTTGTGTGAAATTAATTTGGTTGAATAAAATTTTATTTTATTTCCAAATTAATTGGAAAATAAAAGTTATATTTTTATTTCTTTTATTTTACAGAATTTAATTTCTTGTGTGGAATTAATTTGGTTGAATAAAATTTTATTTTATTTCCAAATTAATTGAAAAATAAAAGCTATATTCTTATTTCTTTTATTTTACAGAATTTTATTTTCTGTGTGGAATTATTTTGGTTAAATAAAATTTTATTTTATTTCCAAATTAATTGAAAAATAAAAGTTATAGTTTTCATTTCTTTTATTTTCTGTGTGGAATTATTTTGGTTAAATAAAATTTTATTTTATTTCCAAATTAATTGAAAAATAAAAGTTATAGTTTTTATTTCTTTTATTTTCTGTGTGGAATTAGTTTGTGTAAATAAAATTTTATTTTATTTTCAAATTAATTGGAAAATAAAAGCTACATTCTTGTTTCTTTTATTTTTACAGAATTTAATTCTGTGAATTTGGTTTGATTTTCTGTCTTAAGATTGTTAGAATAATCTTCTGTGTAAATCAAAAACTTTAAATTAATTCAAACAAAATAAATAAATAACATACCAGATTTATTTATCGAACCAGAAAAATAATTCAAGACCAAGTCGAGTGTGTGACACTCTGTCCTTAAGACAGATTCGCCCCGCTACGGTACTTACGGTTGAGTGGCGTCTATCTCTCAGGATACAATATGATCTTCACAAATTGTAGTAGTGCTCCAAACAATTTTTTCGGCGAACCAAACCTGTGTTCTAACTTTCTGAAATTTATACTAAAACTAATATGAAGAATAATGAAAAAATGCAGAATTTAGGACAACCAAAGACCAAATTAGACTGTTTTTATCCGGACTGCAAAATCAGATATGCGGATTGATTTTTACGGATTGGAAAAAAAACGGATCCCAAAACTGTTAGAATTGATGGTATTTATAGGCAACAAAGTGAAAATGTGCAATCTTTCAATTCAAATAAAGTTGTCTGTTTGAACAGGCGCACTCAAATTCAAACATTTGATAAAAAAATGTTCCGCTAATTGATGGAACAAATTCCAACCTATAAACCTTTATTAATTAAACTATTTAAATATATATATATATATTAAACTATTAAAATAGTTTAATAAATAAAGGAAGAGGTACACACTTTAAGAATCCAAAATTCGAATTAGAATTAAATTAAATTCTCATAATTACAAATTTTAGGAAACCACTTAAGAACCCAAAATTTGAATTTAGAATTAAATTAAATTCCCACAATAATTTTTTTATTGAAAAAATTCAAAAGAATTTTTATCTAAAAAATTAATGTTAAACCCGAAAACGACGTCAACTTCCCATTCACTCATAAATGATTTTGACGTTCCGTCTTCACCGTGTGACTTGCTACGCGGCAAGGAACATTTCACCTCTTCGGACCCGCCCCAAAATACGTTCGGGGCCCACTCAATTTTGGCCTCAACGTTGGCCCAAAAAACACCATTTTTCCAACAAACCCCCACATGAATGGAATTTGACGGAGAGGAAATGCAACAACATGATCTAATCAGAGAGTACAGAAATTGAAAATATTCTGCAAAGGATAGGTAGCTTTTGGCTTTGAACCTTCCCTTGTGAGACACTATCGGATTTACTAGCTAATCAGTGAACATGATGTCTTGAACTGTTCAGCCGTTTGTGTAAACCACGACAATAGAACTCACACAGTATATTCCCAGACACAGTTTAGTTCTCACTATTGTGTTCATTTTGGCCCTAAACAACCTGGTCTTCATGAATGCTCTAGAGAATTGTAGCCCTTCACAAATCTCACAGAACCGGCCCAGTTCACACTCACATAGGTGATTCTTATGAAGAGTATCCTGCCATACTCTACTAGGTTTACCTAGATATAAGAATCATTAAAATTTTACTTAACCTTTAACGCTGCAGACATCACTTATTTCATCATAGAAATGGGTAGGAGTTGGACTCCACAGTGATCCTTTTGAGTCAATCACAACTCGGTTGTCCCTTTGAACCTAGATCTTGGGATCTCCAGTCAACTAGGTTGGGTTGCCGTTGTGGTAACTCTTATTTAATAGGCTTAAGTCCCATTCCCCTCGATGAATTCTCAACTAACTCTCTTGCTAACCCTTTGGTTAGTGGATCCGCTATGTTGTCTTTAGACTTAACATATTCTATGGAAATAATTTCATTAGAGAGTAGTTGTCTTACGGTATTATGTCGACGACGAATGTGTCGTGACTTACCGTTATACATATGACTCTGTGCTCTACCTATAGCTGATTGACTATCGTAATGTATGCATATAGCAGGCACCGGTTTTGGCCATATTGGAATATCTTCAAGGAAGTGGCGAAGCCATTCTGCTTCTTCCCCAGCTTTGTCTAAAGCTATGAATTCAGATTCCATAGTAGACCTAGCAATACAATTCTGTTTGGAAGATTTCCAAGATACAGCCGCCACCCCCAAGAGTAAAGACATACCCACTGGTGGACTTAGAGTCTCTAGTATCCGATATCCAATTTGCATCACAGTATCCTTCAAGTACTGCTGGATATCTAGTATAGTTAAGCCCAATGTGACGAGTAAATCGGAGATATCTTAGAACCCTTATAATTGCTTTCCAGTGTTCTACTCCCGGATTACTCGTATATCTACTTAATTTACTTACTGCATAAGCTATATCTGGGCGAATGCAGTTCATCAAGTACATTAAGCTTCCAATAATTTGGGCATACTCCAATTGAGAAATACTTTCCTGTATATTCTTAGAAAGATACAAATTAACATCTACAGGAGTTCTAGAAAGATGATCATCATCTTTGCTGAATTTGTCAAGTATTTTCTCAATGTAATGAGATTGTGACAAAGTATAACCTTATGATGTTTTGGTAATTTTCATACCAAGAATTACATCAGCAATGCCCATGTCTTTCATGTCAAAATGTTTATTCAACATTTTCTTGGTAGTTTTAATCATGTCATTATTACTACCAATGATGAGCATATCATCTACATAAAGACATACAATGGCATAACCTTTATCTGTGTTTTTAATATAAACACATTTGTCACACTCATTAATTTTAAATCCATTTGACATCATTGCCTTGTCAAATTTCTCATGCCATTGCTTTGGCGCTTGTTTTAAACCATATAATGATTTAACCAATTTACACACTTTCTTTTCTTTTCCTGGAACAGAAAAGCCTTCTGGTTGTTCCATATAAATTTCTTCATTTAACTCATCATTTAAGAAAGCGGTTTTAACATCCATTTGATGAATTTCTAGATTGTATAGAGATGCAATGGCAATTAGCATTCTAATGGATGTTATTCTAGTAACCGGTGAGTATGTGTCAAAGTAATCTAGACCTTCTTTCTGTCTAAAACCTTTGACTACAAGTCTTGCCTTGTATTTGTCAATTGATCCATCCGCTTTCAATTTTCTTTTGAAAATCCACTTGTACCCAAGAGGTTTACAACCTGGTGACAAGTCTACTAATTCCCAAGTGTGATTTTGCAAGATGGATTCAACTTCACTGTTGACAGCTTCTTTCCATAAAGGAGCTTCAGGACTGGACATAGCCTCTTTAAAAGTTAAAGGCTCATTTTCTAACAAAAATGTTAGAAAATCTGGACCAAAAGATTTTGAGGTTCTAGCATGTTTACTACGCCTAAGTTCCTCTTCCTCATTTTGATCTAACTCTTGTTCTTGATCATGTTCTTGATCTTGACTAGTAATAGTATCAAAATATCTTTTATTAGTACTAGTCTCTTGTCCAGTCTTCTTTGGAAATACATGTTCAAAGAATGATGCATTCCGAGACTCAATAATAGTATTTACATGCATTTCGGAATGTTCTGATTTATGAATCAAAAACCGATATGCACTACTATTCTTAGCATAACCAATGAAAATGCAATCAATGGTCTTAGGACCTATCTTAGTCTTTTTAGGACTAGGAATAGCCACTTTAGCCAAACACCCCCACACTTTTAAGTATTTGTAAGATGGCACTCTTCCATGCCACAATTCATAAGGTGTTTGATTCACTTTCTTCTCGGGGTATTTTATTTAAAATATAATTAGCAGAAAGTATTGCTTCCCCCCAAGTTCTGAGGTAATCCAGAACTGATTAACATGGCATTCATCATTTCTTTTAAAGTCCTATTTTTCCTTTCAGCAATTCCATTTTGCTGAGGTGAGTAAGGAGCAGTGGTTTGATGAATTATTCCATGTTCTTTACAAAATTCACCAAAAGGTGATTCATATTCACCACCTCTAACTTCTAAGTTTCTTGATTTTCTTACCAAGTTGATTTTCAACTTCATTCTTATATTGAATGAAAGTTTCTAAAGCTTCATCCTTGGTTCGAATTAAATAAATATAACTATATCTAGTATAGTCATCTATAAAAGTGATTACATACTTTTTTCCACCTCTTGTTTGAATTGATTTAAAATCACAAATGTCACTATGAATTAATTCAATGGTTCCGTACTTCTTTCAATTGAATGAAAAGGAGTTTTAGATAATTTTGCCTCAATGCAAATTTCACATTTATGATTTGAATAAATGTTAAATTTAGGTAAACATTCCATATCAATTAATCTACGCAAAGATCCATAATTAACATGTCATAGTCTACCATGCCATAAATTTGAAGATTCAAGCAAGGAAGAAGAAGATGTAGTATTATTAATAACTGAGGGTACAACGGTCATTACATTTAACTTGAAAAGGCCATCAGACATGTAACCTTTTCCTATATACATCCCATTCTTAGTAAGTACAAATTTATCACTCTCAAATACTAGCCTAAACCCATTCTTACTCAACAAAGATCCGGAAACAAGATTTTTGCGAATGTCCGGTACATGCAGCACATTGTTGAGAGTGAGTTCCTGTCCTGATGTCATCTTGAGAACAATCTTTCCTTGTCCTTCAACTTTGGAAGTTGAGGAGTTGCCCATAAAAGTTGTTCACCATTGTCCACTGTAGAGTAAGATGTGAACATCTTTTTGTCGGCACAAATATGGCGAGTAGCACCAGTGTCCACCTACCATTCTTTAGGATTTCCGACAAGATTTGCCTCGGAAACAACTGCAGAAAGATTGATGTCATCTACACCATTGGAAATCTTGTCCACTTCAGTCATGTGGGCTTGAGCAGGCTTCTTGCTTGTTCTTCTTTTGCTTTTGCCTTTGCTACGACAATCTTTGGCCCGATGTCCCTCTTTGTCACAGATGTAACATTTGCCATTAAACTTGTACTTTTTATTATCCCTCCCTTTAGAGCCTTGTGATGAACTTTCTCCAGAAGACTTTCGTTTCTTGGTTTTTGAACCATGTTCCACCACATTTGCCTTAGACTCCATAGGATGCTTTCCAGCCCGCTTTTCAGAATTGCGGTTGTCCTCCTCAATTCTCAAACGCACAATTAATTCGTCCATAGAAATTTCTTTGCGCTTGTGTTTGAGGTAGTTCTTGAATTCCTTCCAACCTTTTGGTAATTTTTCAATTAAGGCTGCAACTTGGAAGGATTCACTGAGAGACATGTCTTCTGTGTGAATGTCATGCAGAACGAGTTGGAAATCTTGAGCTTGGCTGATCACAGTTTTTGAATCAACCATTACAAAATCCAAGAATCTGCCAACCACAAATTTCTTTGAGCCGGCATCTTCCGTTTTGTATTTTTTCTCCAACGATTCCCAAAGTTCCTTTGCTGTCTTGATTGGACTGTAGACGTTGTATAATGTGTTGTCAAGTCCGTTCAAGATGTAATTCCGGCAAAGGAAATCGGCATGTTTCCAAGCATCAACCGCAGCAACCACTTGCCGGTCGGTTTCATCCTCTTTCAGGATAGGAGCATCTTCACGGAGGAAACGAGCCAGGTTCAGAGTTGTAAGATAGAACAACATTTTTTGTTGCCATCTTTTAAAGTCAGTTCCTGAGAACTTCTCTGGCTTCTCTCCATGATTTATTGGTACTGTCATCACAGGAGAGGGGGTTGATGCAATCGCAGCCACCATAGTAGTACTTGTTTGGGCATTAGTTTCAGTAGCCATCAATTCTAATATATAAAACAAAATTATAATTAGAATTTACACTAAGAATGGGATCTATGAAGGAAAAGGTTACATGTTTGATGGCCTTTTCAAGTTAAATGTAATGACCGTTGTACCCTCAGTTATTAATAATACTACACTTAACCTTTAACGCTGCAGACATCACTTATTTCATCATAGAAATGGGTAGGAGTTGGACTCCACAGTGATCCTTCTGAGTCAATCACAACTCGGTTGTCCCTTTGAACCTAGATCTTGGGATCTCCAGTCAACTAGGTTGGGTTGCCGTTGTGGTAACTCTTATTTAATAGGCTTAAGTCCCATTCCCCTCAATGAATTCTCAACTAACTCTCTTGCTAACCCTTTGGTTAGTGGATCAGCTATGTTGTCTTTAGACTTAACATATTCTATGGAAATAATTCCATTAGAGAGTAGTTGTCTTACGGTATTATGTCGACGACGAATGTGTCGTGACTTACCGTTATACATATGACTCTGTGCTCTACCTATAGCTAATTGACTATCGCAATGTATGCATATAGCAGGCACCGGTTTTGGCCATATTGGAATATCTTCAAGGAAGTGGTGAAGCCATTCTGCTTCTTCCCCAGCTTTGTCTAAAGCTATGAATTCAGATTCCATAGTAGACCTAGCTATACAAGTCTGTTTGGAAGATTTCCAAGATACAGCCGCCCCCCCAAGAGTAAAGACATACCCACTGGTGGACTTAGAGTCTCTAGTATCCGATATCCAATTTGCATCACAGTATCCTTCAAATACTGCTGGATATCTAGTATAGTTAAGCCCAATGTGACGAGTAAATCGAAGATATCTTAGAACCCTTATAATTGCTTTCCAGTGTTCTACTCCCGGATTACTCGTATATCTACTTAATTTACTTACTGCATAAGCTATATCTGGGCGAGTGCAATTCATCAAGTACATTAAGCTTCCAATAATTTGGGCAAACTCCAATTGAGAAATACTTTCCTGTAAATGGGAAGTTGACGTCGTTTTCGGGTATAACATTAATTTTTTAGATAAAATTCATTTGAATTTATTCAATAAAAATTATTGTGGGAATTTAATTTAATTCTAAATTCAAATTTTGGGTTCCTAAGTGGTTTCCTAAAGTTTGTAATTTTGAGAATTTAATTTAATTCTAAATTCAAATTTTGGGTTTCTAAGTGGTTTCCTAAAGTTTGTACCTCTTCTTTTATTTATTAAACTATTTAAATATATATATATATATATATATATTCTAATTGTTTAGTATATATATTTACCAAATAGTTTAATAATATATTTTCCATTTAGGTGGTAGATATCTATTCCACTCTATACGGTTGGTTTTTATTAAACTATTTAATTAGTTTAATAAGTTTAGTCCAACAGTTTGAATTTTTGTTCTGCAACGGTCAGATTCAATTTTTCAATTGCACCTATTCGGCTTCCTCACCTGTTCGGGTCTAATTTTTTGGCTATATATATACAATCATTTTCCAGCAGTTCGGGGAAGAAGAAATCAGTCTGTAAATTCAGTTTTTCTGTCCTAAATTCTGCACTTATGCATTATTCTTCATATTAGATTTAGAATAAAATTCAGAGAGTTAGAACATAGGTTTGGTTCGCCGAACAAATTGTTTGGAGTACTACTACAATTTGTGAAGATCATTGTATCCTGGGAGATAGACGCCACTCAACCGTAAGTACCGTAGCGGGGCGAATCTGTCTTAAGGACAGAGTGTAACACACTCGACTTGGTCTTAATTTTGATTCGGTTCAATAAATAAATCCGGTATGTAATTTATTTATTTTGTTTGAATTTATTTCAAGTTATTTTATTTACACAGAAGATTGTTCCAACAAAATTAATAAAGGTTTATAGGTTGGAGTTTGTTCCAACAATCTTAAGACAGATTCGCCCCGCTACGGTACTTACGGTTGAGTGGCGTCTATCTCCCAGGATACAATGATCTTCACAAATTGTAGTAGCACTCCAAACAATTTGTTCGGCGAACCAAACTATGTTCTAACTCTCTGAATTTTATTCTAAATCTAATATGAAGAATAATGCATAAGTGCAGAATTTAGGACAGAAAAACTGAATTTACAGACTGATTTCTTCTTCCCCGAACTGCTGGAAAATGATTGTATATATATAGCCAAAAAATTAGACCCGAACAGGTGAGGAAGCCGAACAGGTGCAATTGAAAAATTGAATCTGACCGTTGCAGAACAAAAATTCAAACTGTTGGACTAAACTTATTAAACTAATTAAATAGTTTAATAAAAACCAACCGTATAGAGTGGAATAGATATCTACCACCTAAATTAGAAATTATTTTTCTGGTTCGATAAATAAATCTGGTATGCTATTTATTTATTTTGTTTGAATTAATTTAAAGTTTTTGATTTACACAGAAGATTGTTCTAACAATCTTAAGACAGATTCGAATTATTCTGTTTACAGAATTTTTCGTTTGTTTCCTTTTTTCCTTTCTTCGTAAATAATTTCTGTACGAGAAAGAAATATACCTTCTCATATAATCCTGTTGATCAAGTCTGCGTTCCTCCGTACGACGTCGCTTGGTCACCTGAAAACACAAACGTGAGCTGGCCGGCGGGTGTGTGCCGGAAACCTCTCCGATGCCTAAGTCAGAAAGCAAGACAAGTAGGCAAAAGCTCAATGTAATCGGGGAGTAAAAGTTGCATTACCTCTCCTTAGGTGATTTGGGTGAGCTTTTATAGGTTCCGCGTGGCACCATCCAAGTAGGACTCTTACTCCTCCATGTAGAGTCCTCCCAGGATTCATACTCCTGGAAGATAAGGCTTATCCTCCAACACCCTCCCTCACTGCTTAAACCAAGTGAGATGGTTTTCCTTATGGCCGAACTACTTCAAGACCGAAATAACATTGCCCTGCCAGACTAACAAATCTAGACCGATCTAACTGTTACCCTCTTCTTCTCTTTCCTTTCTTCTACCTCGGCTTCACAAGCACGACCGCTATCCATAGAAGAACTAAGCCGAGCTAACCTTCAATCAAGCCTTAGAACGGAATACACACCTCGGTTCCGAACAGCGCGACCGAGCTACAATGACGGAGACCGAACTAAACAAAATTACTTCATCCGGCGACAAACCTTACCCTGGACCGGTCTACCATTTGTCCGCGGCCCGGCTTCTAAGCCTCTTTACTTCGGTCCATAGAATAACCCTAGCTCGGCCCAATTTATAAATATAAATTACCCTCTCAATTGCCCCTTAATTCCATCTGCAAAGCATGATAGGGATTACCTGCCTTCCAGCCGAGCTAAAACTCTTTAGCTATTCCAGCCGAGCTAAAACCTCTTTAGCTTTTCCAGCCGAGCTGAGACCTTTTAGCTTTTACAACCGAGCTAAGTTTACACCGGGCTATACCTGTCTGGCCCAAACGTCTCTTCAGTTGCAGAAACTGAATCGATTGTCCTTCCAATGACACGTGGCACGCTGGTATTGGCTATTCACAGCTGTAACGCCGTCTTCGTGTTTCACAATTTTTGAACAGTCCCGCCATTTTTGCCCTTTACACAAAACAAACCTCTCTATTTTTTATTTCACTTTTCACTATTCACTATTTCCCCTTTCTCTTGCTCCATTGCTGCTCTTCACTCCCTGCAACTTCGAGCTCGTGTTCTCCACCGCCTTGCTTCCTTCTCCAGCTCCTCCTCTCTTCCAGGTAAGCACACGAATCCATTTTTTGCTTCCTCTGCTTTTGCAAAACACTTTGTTGCCAATTTTTTCTACTTGTTCTTGTACTTTCTGAAAACTCTGTAGAACCTTATGAATCTTCAAATAATAGCTAGTAGAATGCGTATTTGATCCAAAAAACATACCCAACCGAACTAGGAAACTGTTTTTGCTGTATGAAGACTTAGGCAGACTGGAACCGAACTAATACTTGTACACATTACAGTAGTTTTAATAGGTCTCCATCTGATCCACCTTAGCCGAGATGAAAACGCAGCAAACTAGAAATTCTAGCCCTCGACCGAGCTAAGCCTTGTGGGGCTAAGCCAACTTTCTCAGTTCCTAAACCGAACTGAGAAAGCTGCCCCTCAATGCCCAGCCGGAGTACAAACCCATAGGTAGAACCGAGATATCCTGACGTCTTGACGAGCTGAGATAAGAGGCACTTCGCTGAAACCGAAATAGACCCTTGTAGCACCCTGTGTAGCCGAAATAGGACTTGTCTTTTCTCCCTCCGTTTTTTGTAGCACGGTCAATGATCTGTGCTTAACACCTTGTTTTTCCACTTTGCAGACTTAGGTTGCCCAGACACGTCTGCGCGCTAAACCGAGCTTCTGAGAACATCCTTTCGGCCGAAATAAATTATTTATAACTTATAGAATAAATGGGGAAATACAAATTTTTGGTAGAAACCCTTGGAGGTCTAGCCGAATTCCGGAAAGACTACGACATACCAACCGATGTAAACCTCACCCTGGCCGAGCAAGGTGTAGACCCCTGGGGTAAGGAAGGCTTCGTCCCCTTCACCCTCCAATCAATAATTGAGACTGGACTTAGATTCCCAGTCCAGCCACTGCTCTGTGAATTCCTTAGACAGACCAGACTCTGCCCTACCCAGCTTTCCACTAATACATACCGCATAATAATGGGAATAGCCGCACTGAACCACCAAAACGGTCTCAACCTCGGTCTAGCCGAGCTATTCCATCAATACTCAATAGGATCCAAAAACGAAGGTTGGTGCTATTACTTAAGGGTACGCCGTGGACGAGAAAAAATCATAAAACATACACCGGATAAAGATGTCAACGATGATGACTTCTTTTGGGTGTCTGGGAATTTTGAGGACTTCCAAGCCCGAATCCCAGGCCGAAGAATAAATTGGAAAAAAGGGAGCCCGGTATACAGACTTCGGTTCCCATTCCTCCTTTTCTTTTAATTTGATTCTCATACTGAACCGGACTAACACTTGTCTTCTTTTGCAGATAAGGCTCATCCCATCTCCAACTACAACTATGCAGTACTCCGTGCCGCACTCAAGGTTAAAGAAAGGAGTTGGGCAAAACTTCTCGGTTTCGAGCCGACTTACCATTACAGCGGTCGCCGAAAAGCGAGGGTGACCGACTTTTCTCGAGGAACACCAGAACCGGACCCACCTTGCCCGAGATAAACTTAGTGCCACTCACAGCCGAACAGGAAATGGCGAAGAAAAACAGATTGAAGGCCTTGCTCACCGCCACAACCAGGGCCGAAGTGCCACAAACAGGCCAAACAACTGAGGCCGTGGTGGCTCTCCCAACTCAACAGCCATCCTCATCTCGCCGAAGCAAGCGTGCTCGGACTAGCCAAACCGAGCCACGCCTTGTTCACGAGGATGAGTTCATCCTGCCACCAAGTCCCCCACCAAGCACTCACCGAGCCCCCAGCCGGAGCAATCAGACCAGGCTCATACCAACAAATGGGCTCCACCTTCGTCTACAACAACCGAGATATCCATGAAAGCGACTCGGTCGTTGCTGAGAAGATCACTTACTGGCCTTCAACCTGGCCAGGGGTGTTTGCCTTCCCAAAGACATGGAGCACCACAGCAAGCAACTCAACACCGAGCTGAAGTCCCTTCGGTCAGCTACGAAGTCCATGGTATTGGTAAGCAACACTGTCCTCTTTTGATCTGTTGAATTTTTCCAACTCTCAGCACGGCTAAGAAGGAACTTACTATACTTTTGCAGGCCATTCAGAAAAACACAATAGCTCATAGGCAAGTAATGGAGCTCCGCAAAACAACAAGGCAAGCAATGAGGGAAGCCGAAACCAGGACTGCCGAGCTAACACTGTCTAAGCAGAGGTCGGCCGAACTGGAGGCCGAGGTAGCACGTTTGACCGGACTGGTTGCCTCGGCTGACAGTGATAAACTGCGCGCCGTGACTGAGGTGAAAGACCAATACTTGTGGGAGATGGCGCAACTTGAAACCAAAAAGGACGCCGAAATAGCAGAGCTAAAGAAGAAGGTTGAAGACGCATCCAAAGAAGGTTTCAAAGAAGCCGAAGCTGGCTATACCCAACAGTGTGAAGCAGCTAAAGATTTATTCTTCAAGTGTGGCTGGAGAAGTGCAGTGGAGAAGCTCGGTTGTGGGCCTGAAACCGAGGCCTACAACACTCCCGAGTACTTCATTCCGGCCTCACTGAAAGATTACGCTGACGACCTCCAAAACCAATTTCTTGGTTCATCTGATGATGACGATGAAGAGGAGGCAACGGAGACTCCGATCGTCCAGGAGCAAGCTGATGAGCAATCAGTTCGGTTGGAGCAGACGGTTGAGGACTTAACTTCCGGATCCGTGCTTCCAATGCAGACCGAACTCCAGACCGACACTGCTATAATCTCCAACTCCGGAGCTCGGGTTGCCAATGATGCCGATTTGGATGCCGAGATAGAAGATCTTTTTTGACTGATCTTGTACTTTCTTCTTTTTCTTTCTTTTGTCCGAACTTGTAACCGGGCTACGGGCCCCTCTACTTGTACTTGCCTTTGATTTCAATGAAAAGATCTTCAACTCTTATTGTTTTCTGTATATTTTTGTAATGAATTTTCAATATCTGCTATTATTCAACTGTTGTTTCGGTTTGAATGCTTGCTTTCTGCCGATATACCATAATCCGGTTTAAGCTGTCTAACTTACTAGCCAACCACTCTTCAGCCGATATAGCTTACTTCGGCTGAAGAGTACAAAGTGTTGGTTTAATCCAGCCAACCACTCTTCAGCCGATATAGCTTACTTCGGCCGAAGAGTACAAAGTGTTGGTTTAATCCAGCCAACCACTCTTCAGCCATACACTTACTTCGGCCGAAGAGTACAAAGAGTTGGTTTAATCCAGCCAACCACTCTTCAGCCGATATAGCTTACTTTGGCTGAAGAGTACAAAGTGTTGGTTTAATCCAGCCAACCACTCTTCAGCCATACACTTACTTCGGCTGAAGAGTACAAAGAGTTGGTTTAATCCAGCCAACCACTCTTCAGCCATACACTTATTTCGGCCGAAGAGTACAAAGAGTTAGTTTTAATCCAGCCAACCTCTTAAGTTGGTTTTTCCAGCCAACTTAGAATAGAGTGTTTGGTTTTTCGACCAAACGTCTGCAGCCTGGATCCTTATCCTGGGCTTAGAAGGGTGTTGGTTTAATCCAGCCAACCTCTAAGTTGGTTTTTCCGGCCAACTTAGAATAAAGTGTTTGGTTTTCCGTCCAAACGTCCTGCAGCCTGGATCCTTATCCTGGGCTTAGGAAGAGTCATAGTTGGTTTAATCCGGCCAACTATGTTTACAATGCTACTAACTTACTAAGGCTACTTTCTACCGGAAAACAAATATACTGAAAAATAATAGACTTGTTTTATTGAAAAAGTAAAAAATTACACATACTTAAAAAGGAAAAAGCTAAAAGTAAAATAACTTAAGATTGGCAGTGTTCCATGGCCTAGGAATTGCTTTGCCGTCCTCATCTTCCAAGTGGTATGCCCCTTTGCCTGCTAATCCGACCACTTTGTAAGGACCTTCCCAGTTAGGCCCTAACTTGCCATCTCCTGGGACCAATGTGTTGCCATAACTTTGCGAAGTACCCAATCGCCGATCTTGAATTGCCTTGGATGCACCGTTTGTTATACTTCCTAGATAGTTCTTGTTGGTAGGAGGCGATGTGAACCAATGCTCTGTCTCTTCTTTCTTCCGCAAGGTCAAGTTCCAATGCTATAGCTTCGCCATTTAAGTCTGGATCAAATTTTCGCTCCGAATTGTGGGAGTCCGACTTCTAATGGGATGACTGCTTCCATGCCATAGGCTAAGGAGAATGGAGTTTCTCCTGTTGACCGCCGTGGTGTGGTGCGATAAGCCCATAAAACATGAGGGAGCTCTTCTGCCCACTTGCCTTTGGCTTTCTCCAACCTTTTCTTCAATCCGTCCAAAACTACCTTGTTTGACGCCTCGGCCTGACCGTTTGCTTGGGGATACGCCGGTGTAGAATTGTAGAATTCTATCTTGTATTCTTCGCAAAAGCCTCTGAAAATTCTGCCGTCAAACTGAGTGCCGTTGTCTGAAATCAGTGCTTTTGGTATGCCAAAGCGAGTAATGATGTTCTGCCAAACAAACTTCTTCACATCTTTTTCCTTGATTGGGCTTATGCTTCCACCCACTTTGTGAAGTAGTCTGTTGCGAAAAAAGAACTTCCTGTTGCCTGGTGCTGTTGGGAGTGGACCTACTATGTCTAAGCCCCACATTGCGAAAGCCATGGGCTAGTTAATGGTAATAGTTCTCTGGCAGGTTGGTGTATTTGATGCGTAAACTTCTGACACTTTTCGCATTTTTTTGACATACTTCTCTGAATCTGCTTGCATGTATGGCCACCAGTATCCTTGTGAAATAGCTCGGTATGCCAATGATCTTCCTCCTTGATGGCTGCACATACCCCCTCATGTATTTCGAACAGGAATGCTTCCACTTGCTGGGGTGAACACACTTTAAGTAAGATCCTGAGAACGACTTCTTGTATAATGCCAAGGATGGAGAGAGCCAAAATCTCTGTGACTTTGCTCTTATTTTGTTGGCTTCTTTCTTTTCTTCTGGTAAGGTGCCGTTTTTCAGGAACAATATGATGGGATCCCAAGAAGGCCTAACTCCCCACAACATACTCTTCTGCTTCTGGTCTTCAATACTTGGTCTAGGCTGGTAGTCGATCAATAGTGGATGAGGATGGAGGTATCCGCCATTGAGGCAAGCCTGCTAGTTCGTCTGCTCTGCTGTTCTCCTCCTGCCGATCTGTTCTATTCTCACTACTTCAAACTTTTTGATCTCTGTTCTGACTAGCTCTTGGTATTTAGCCATTTTGTCATCCTTTGCCTCATAATCCC
>JAPPVO010002427.1:0-13773 GCA_030407325.1 Camellia japonica
TGCATAGTATTTAGCTAGCCAATCCATACCCAAACAACATCAAAATTTCTCATGTCAAAATGTATTAAATCAACATACAAAACAGTGTAGACGCGCCCTGTGGGTCTCACTCTACAGTTCAGACTCGATTTTGTTGTCGGTTCTTAATCTGAACCAAAGAGTCCAAATCCGGCAAATCGTTTTTGAAACCAGTTTTTTTTTTGAAAGAAGTGCCAGACATGGACTGCTTTGCTTGATACAGAGTCGCCACCTAAATATTTATTTTGGGGGGGTATTTAGGAAACCCTGACTCGTTGCCTAAGGCCACGTGTCCGTCATCACCAAAGTTGCCTCAGCTCGGGAACTTGGGTACGATTGGGAAGGTCACTCCCGATCAAAGATCGGCCTCTACTAACCATGATATCTAGTTTTGAAAACATTATGCGTTTTATCCCGGTTATTAGCCTAGATTTACTATGTGATGCGCACAACATACAAGTATAGACTGGATCGCCTGAATTGGAACAAAACATTTGATGTTTATTTTTGAAAGCGGTTTGCTATGTTTATTTTTGAAAGCGGTTTGCTACTCGCAAGTAGGCTTTAAAATACAGATTTTGCTACCCTCAGGTGGGCTTAGAAAACATGGTTTTGCCACTATCTAGTGGGTTTAAAACTCACAGTCAGTGTATTTTTCCAATTCAGATAATCCAACCTTCACCCACAGGCATTCAGGCAGGTATATTACATAAGCACTTAGCCTCATGGTAATCATGCTGTCATGGCAACACTCACACGCATGCAGGGATGCTAAAGCAAAAGAACTTACAGAGTGCTCCAATCCAAAACAAGAGCTATGTTAGAAATCTATACATGATCCTAGTTATACAGAAATGCCTAATGCAACACATGCAGGAATGCAACTACAATTGGCTCGGCTATTAAAATGACATGTGAAATGCTACAGCTAACACGTATTCAATTTGGGATTGAGGTACAAATGCAGTTAGAATGATGTGCCGAGCCTGGTGCATGCAAAACGAATGAATGAATGCAAACATGCTATCATACTGTATGCTAATTGAAACATGCTCTAATCTAAACATCGAAAGCTAGTAAATAAAAGGGAAGAAAGACGTAGGATTGGAAGACATGCACGCACTAACACACACTTATTACAAATACGCCCCCACTCGGAGGGACCAAAAGAATAACACAGTTCGAATAACGAATCAACTATCCTAGCTAATTAATTATTACAGACCCGCTAATTAGTTAACAAATCAATCAAAAATACATTAAATGTGAAGCTAAAGAGACTGCCGCAGCTCTGCCTCAGAATGCGTGAATGATGCATGCTTGACTTGCCTCGCTCAGAAAATGACTACCATAGCACTGTTGCCTCTGTTTACATTGCCCTGCTTCTCTGAAAATTTGCACAAGTCCCAAGGATGCTTCTCTGAACAATGGGGAGCATCACCGACCAAGTAGGAACACCATCGGCCGAAAAGAATGGTCACCGGCCACTGTTTAATCTATCGGCCACCAACTGTTGGTCGGTTGGCACTCCAGGTAGCCGATCGGCTATTTATTCCTGCAGAATCCTGCAGTTGACAGCAATAGAGGGCAAGCAGTGTATGGCATGGAACTTTCAAGCAAATGTGAGCATGGACACACTCCCTATCATGCAATGGACTCCAGGGAGCATGGCCCTCGACCCTTGGTCCATCAATTGCGCATTTTGGCATGATGGCCTAAGAAGCCAAGTTTGCAATTCGTTGTAAATGAATGCAACAAAAGAGATGAGTGCTAACACCCTATCATATTGGTGTCAAGGGTGTCGGCAACCGAGGACCGAGGCGCGTTACGTCACTTTGAGTATGAACGTACCTCAATTCTCATGTTTGGTTTGACACCCTGTAGACACCCCATTTTTGACCGTCCTCAAGACTTGGACGTCACCGTTGGAACACTCGGTGATTATCCATGTTTGTGTTCGTTTGGAGTTCCGGAGTTCTCGGCTGCGCGCCTTGCCTCAGGACTTCCGAACTCGACCGTTTTGTGTCTGGTTTTGCACCAAACACTTGTGTTTTGCCTTGGAAGGGCAGGGAATGCTTTGTGAGGCATCCCCACACACCACCGGCTGTGGCTAGAGGCCACCGGCTGGCTGGTGTTGCCATCGGCACTTTATTGTGCCGACCGGCACTTTTGTGCCGACCGGCACTAAGTTTTGCCAAAATGCACTCTTTGCCGGCCGGACACTGTGCAGTTGCTTTTTGAGATATTTTCAGACAGCTGTATAGTTTTGGTTCCCCTCCATACACGTGTATGGAGGGATGACCCTCTTAGTTAGCTTAGCTTGTAAGCTTTGCAAGCTTTGCTTGCCTATAAGAGGACCACTCCTCTTCTTGGCTTAGGGTTACAAAATTTTAGACATTTTAGACAGACCAAGCTCTGGTTTTTAGGGTTAGGATAGATACACATCCTATCTCTCTTCTTCCCTCTTTTGTACACTAGGTGTTTGTGACTTACTATTGCTATCAACACCTAGTGTTTCACCTTCCTTTGGTTACTGAGGTCCTAAGGGCTGTTCTTGAAGTTTTTGGTTTGGTTGAGCTCAAGGAAGCCACAACATCAACCTTTGTGAAGGTGGTCAACAAGGGTGAGAAACTACTTTTTTACCCCATTTTTGCACTCCATTTTTACTAGCTTAGAACTGTTTTTGTGCTTAGTGATCAACACATAAAAGTTCTGTTTTTTAGCCTCTTTATTGTTTATTAAGAGTGCTTGTGGTTTGGGTAAGTTTGACCACCCTTAGGCCTTGAAAAGGCCTTTTTGTGCTTTTTGTGAGATCCGAGACTTTGGTGCTTGGGCCTCTCACCACTGAAATCTTGAGGGATTTCAGTGGTGGAGATGGTGCCTTGAAGTCTCAAAAGGAGAGGGCCACCCCCTCTCCTTGATGTCCTTGAAAAGGGCAAGTTTTGGCCTCCAAAGGAGCACCATGTTTGGTTGTGTTGAGCATGTTTGGCTGTTTTTCATGCTTATATTGCCATGATTAATGTTTCTAAGTTGGTTTTAGCACTCCTTGCATGCTTTGCATAGTTGCTTTGTAATGCCTTTTGCCTTAACATGCCTAGGTTGTGTGCCTTATTTCTAGCATGTTTTAGGCTAGATCCATGAAGCTTGTATGCTTATTTTGCATGTTTTAGGTCTGTCCATAGTTATTTGGTTGATTTGCATGCTTAACATAGCCCTTTGTTTTGGCTTGTTGGCCTTAAGAGCATGAGTGTAGCATGCCTTGCTTACTTATTTTGATGGTTTGGAACCATTTAGCATGTATTTCAGTCCCTTTGGTGTGCTTGTATGCTTGCCTTAGTTGCCTCTTTAATGCTTTAAAAGCATGTGTTGAATGCTCCATGTTTTGGTCATGTTGCATGCCTTTGTGCAAGCCTCTTAGATGCCATCTAAGTGCCTTTGGCTTTGTTTTAATGCTAAAACTCTGTTTTAGGTTGTTAATGCATGCCATATTGTTTGCATAAGTGTAGTTCAATGCTTCATGACTTGCCTCAAGTGTTGAACCTATGTTGCATTGCATTTGTTTATCTTGCTTAACATGATTTGGCATCATTTCATACATTTTCAGAGCTTAATGCATGCTAGTTGTCCATTGTTGTGCCCTTTAAGTGTGCTTAAGGTTTTTGTTATGCTTAAGTGTTGGTGCCTTAACTTGTGCATGTGTGCATGTGTGTTTGGCCCTCTTGACTTAGCATTTTGGCCACTGATTTTAGGACTATTTGAGTTGCCTAATTCATGTGTAAGATCATCATTTAATTGGTTTGCATGCTTGTCTTGAATGCTTGCTTGAACCCTTTGCATAAGTATTGCATAGTCCATGTTGCATGCCTAGTTGACATGCTTAGGGTTGCATTTGCATTGTGCATGTTTGACCTCTTGAAGTGGAGTATGATAGAGGTTAGCACCCTTGTTTGCTTGTTTGCATTGCATGCATTTGAAATCAAAGTTGCTCTTGGTTCTTGGGCCATCATGCATGGAAATGCGTGATTGGTGGTCCGGGAATCGAGGCACATGCCCCTTTGAGTCAAAAACATGATAAGGGTGTGTTTGGTGCATAAATGCTTGAATACATTGCCATGCATGTTTCCTCTGCTGCTGTGAGTTGCAGGTTCTGCAGGCATTTAGTGCCGGCCGGCACTGTTTAGTGCCGACCGGCAGTCAAACAGCCGATGGTTCTTTTGTGCCGGTGGCCTCCTCCTTCAGCCGGTGGTGCCTACCCCAGCCGGTGGTATCCCCAGTGCCCTGAGAGGCACTCCTGGGACTTTGGCAATTTTCTGAGGAGGAGAGCAGAGGAAACAGAGGCAATCCGTGCATGGCAGTGCGGTTCCGAGCCAGTCCCGAGCGCGTGTTTCCGGTCCTCATCCCGAGGCGTTTACTGCTTTAATTTTTTAATTAATTTAGTGAATTTGTAATATTTTAATTAGCTTGCGTAGTTAATTTGTATATTTTTGGTCCCTCCGAGTGAGGGCAAATTGTAATAAGTGTGTGTGAGTGGGTGTATGTCTTCCAATCCCCATTTCTTTCTCCCTTTTATTTACCTGCTTGATGGTAGATTAGGGCATACTTATTAGCATACCTTATGCAATGCATGCGTGCATTCATGCATTTGTTTACATGCACCGGGCTCGGTACATCATACAAACTGCATGTATTTCAATTCCAAATTGAATACGTGATGTTGCATTTCATGCCATGCTTAGGGTTAGCCGAGCCTGTCTAGATTACATCCTGTATGCGTGTGCATTAGCCACTTAACATGAACTAGGTCATGCATGTTTGCTAACGTTATTGTTTTGGCACGGAGTACGATGTAAGTATTTACGCTTTAGCATACCACATGCGTGTGAATGTTGCCATGACAGTATGCTTACCATGCGGCTAATGCTTTTGAGATAAACTGTTTGAATGCCTGTGGGTGGAGGTTGGATTGCTTGAGTTGGAAAACTCATTGAAATCCGTTTTTAGCCTACTTGCGAGTAGCAAATCAACAGTTTTTCAAACAAACGGATATGCAATGTTTATTTCCAAATTAGGCAATCTAGTCTATACTTGTTTGCTGTGCGCATAACATAGTAATTCTAGGCTAATAATTGGATAAGAAGCATAATGTTTTCAAAATCGGATATCACGGTTAGTAGAGGCCGGTCTTCGGACCGGGCGAAAGGGGGTGCTCATAGCTGACCTTCCCCGATCGTACCCAAGCTCCCGAGCCAAGACATTTGGTGATGACGGACACGTGGCCTTCGGCACCGAGTCAGGGTTTCCTAAATTCCCCATTTTAAAAATATTTAGGTGGCGACTCTGTAATCTGGCAAAGCAGTCCATGTTTGGCACTACTTTTCAAAAATCTGTTTTTCTTCAAAACGATTTGCCAGAGTTGGACTCTTTGGTTCAGATTTAGAACCGCAACACAAAAAAGGAGAGTCCGAACTGTAGCGAGGTCCCCCGGGCGTGTTACAGTTTCTGGCGACTCTGCTGGGGATTTAGAGAGCTTGACTCGAACTCGTGATATCCTGTTTTGACTACTTATGTGTTTCTTTGCATTGCATTGCATTGGTGCGCCTAGGACACCGTGTTGGCCATCTGCTATTCCTGAGCGGTTTGCCGGAGGCTTGTCTTGTCAAGGCATGACCATAAGGCTGACCGGTTGCGGGCTCTGCCAGTATGGGAACACAAACCCCGGTTTTACCGGGGCACCCTTTTGACCATTCGACCTAGTGCATATTCGGATCCATAGTGACCATTCCAAACTAGGACAGGTTGCTTACCCGATATAGGTTGTTTGAAACCGCTGTGTGCGTAGTGAAACCCTAGCTCCTGACAAAATAGGACAGGGAAACCCTACCCCAACATAGGGGTGTATTGGCTCTTTATCTGTTATGTGCTTTTAGAGTGTATCTCTGCAGGGAACGCATATATCAGTTTGCAAGTTTGGGTATCCGGCCTGAGGGCAGTATCAGTTGTTGAGAATCAGTTGTGTCTGCGGGTATCAGTTCAGTTTGAATAGTGATTCTGGGGAACAGTGATCAGTAGTAGAGTACAGTTGTCGGCTACATCCGTGCTTGATCTGTCTGGGGCTGAAATGCTGCTTGTTTTCCGTTTCAGTTCAGAGATTCAGAGAGATCCAGAACAGTTAGTGTCTTCTCCTTGCTGCGGCAGGACTTAGCATGACGCAGAATTCAGAAGAAATCGTGGTCATGACGGCCGCGTTGGATCAAGGAATCACCCTACATGATGAACTACGTTGACATGCCGCATCCGCCCAGATCGCCGGCGCGCACCCGGTTTGGGCCCCTCAGCTATATCAGGCTCGCGAGCCCACTACATTTGAACTAATGGGGATGATAGGTGATCTTCAAAGATCCGTGACGGATCTCGCCTATGGAAGTTTCGCCGCCAGCCGCACCAATGTCGGAGGCTTTGTACCCCAGGAGCCCCCGCTACTGGGACGAATTGTGATTGAACTCAACCAACCGGAGATGACCTCCAGTTATGGTAACGACGCATCAAACCAACTCTAGATCAGGCCGAGGCCAGAGATAAAGGCAAGATGAAGACAGATGCCGACCCTATCGAACAACTGCTGTGGGCAGTAGAGGCTTTGAAAGCCAGGGATGAACAAGCAACAGATATCTGCAGTTTGTCAAAAGCTGTGGAGGTGCTTTCCCCACTCCGCCTGAGGGCAGTTCCAGTCAATCAGAGAATCGGGATAGGCCCCGTCATGCCAAAACAGTTCTTCCCCTCCAACCTTGCATCCGGGAAGGATCAGAAATCCAAGGCCGCACCCGCCGATCCGTTCGCTAGTGCATCTAGCAAGAGTCTCAAAGTATCTGCCCCGAGGGCACAGGGTCTTCCACCCTCTTTACATGCCTCTGTCTAGGGCACTTTGATTTTGGCCAAAAAGGGGCATCTCAAACCCTTGGAGCCCCGACCCCCCGAAGAATCTCCCTGCCGCACATGATGCTCTGTACTGTGCGTACCATCAGCAGACAGGCCATGCACTGACAATTGTTTTCGCCTCCGTCACGAGGTGCAGGATCTGATTGACAACGAGGTTATCCTCCCCCACCTCGGCCAAGTCAGTCACTACGGAGTTCTTGGATTTTGAGGACACAGATACTGCGAGTATGTAATCAGAAGGTGAACCGCCTGTGGGCAATGCTTGGCGCATTTTTGGATGTGGCGTTTGGCACGCATTTTTGGGCATCTATTAATTTCTGTAAATTCTGACTTGGGTGTCGAGTCAGTCTTCTGTTTTGTCTTGAGCCTGTCTCATTGTTTTGAGACATTCCTTTTGCTTAAGGGTCTGTCTAATTGTAATGAGTCAGTCCCTCTTGTATAGAGTACCATGGTGATTTCGGGGTTGTTGCCTCAAACACCGTTTTATCTTATAAACAGTTGTTTTTGCTTTTTGAGTCTGTTTCTGTCAGGGAGCCAGTTATGCCAACAAATCTGAATGAAACAGCCGTGGCTATCATGTGCCGTATTTTGTTGCTATTCGAGTTAGCCGTGCCAAGTGTGAATGGAACGACAGTGCGTACCGCCTGCTCTCTTGTGCCTTGAACATCGTTATGATGACCTAAGCTTTTCATAAAACCCTTTTCAAACACTGCGGTGATGAAAACGAAGAGGAAGTAATTCCTCGGGTTTTGTAAAATTTTGATCATTTTGAGAAAAGAAACGCATGCTAAGCTTTTCATGAATGAAATCATGCTTGTCGGCGTGAGTACTGAGAAGGACCCTGGCCTGATCCAGACTGGTTCCACACTATCTTCAGCACGAGCGATTTGTCGCTTTCTTAAAAACTTTCAAAAACAAAATATTTTGTGCAGTCTCGCGAAGACTTGTGTGGAATCGCTCTTGAGATTGTGTAGCCCAGGATCGCTCTCGGCCTCAAGATTATTATCTGTTTGAACCGGAATCCGTTCAATCAACATTCAAGCCATGAAACGCCTGTGTGGCCCATTTTGAAGCAGCCCTCGAGCAAGAGGCTCAAAGTCAGATCAGGGAGATCAGATCCCACCAGCAAAGCTCGAGAAGCAACCGTGATGGACTTTTCCTGCAAATCAACACAACCGCTCTCCGGATACAGAGGGCTTCATCTCAAAACCATTTGGCATGGGCTTGCTACACTTTTACCCTTTGAGAGGCTCGCTGGGCCGAAAACCCGGAAGGGCGGTCCAGGCAAAAGTTAGAGCAAAGAAAAAAAAAAAAAAAGAAAAAAAAAAAAGAAAAGAAAAAAAAAAAGAAAAAAATAGCAAAGAAAAAGAAATGAAAATAGAAAGAAAAGAAAAGAAGAAAAAAAAGAGAAAAAAACATAGCTCGCAAGGTCGAAAACCCGCATTGGGCGCCTTGGCAAAAGTTAGAGCCTAAACAGTGAAGGTTAAAATACCCGAGTGTACCTTAACCGGAACTACGTAAGGCTTGATTCCCATGTTTGGGATACGTAGGCAACTTCATCTGAAGTCCAGCCCCCAACGCTTCCATAGCGTCTCAGTCCATGTCATGGTTTTGATCACTTTTGCCTCCTCGAATCCAAGTCTCGATTGCAGCAACCGGGAACTACGTGATAACTTCCTCTTGAAGTCCAACCACCAACACCTTCCAGGTGACTGTGTCCATATATTGATTCAAACCGTCTTCGTCTCCTCCGCGTCCGAGGGTCCGATCGTCGTCAACAAGGACTGGCTTACAATGTGCCGCGGCATCATCCAAACAAGGGGCAACTTTCCGTTGCCATGCAGTGCCATAAGTTGCCCTGAGTTACCGCCCAAACCAGGGGCAACTTTCCGTTGCCTTATCCCCCTTTAAGCCAGGGGCAATTTCCATTGCCGATCCGAGGTTGCATATCTCGAGGGTAAGTTCCGCGCTCGTTGAGCGTTGACTGTTTGCAAAAATAGTTTTTGAAAATTTTTACTGAGTTGACTTATTTTCTCGAAAACTATTTCATTTTTCAAAATGGACCATGTTTGGACCCAAAAGGAGAATTTTCAGTGCTCACAGCCTGATTCGCATGATTTTCAAATCAAAAATCGAATAAGTGTGTTAATCTGACTCTCATTTTGATCAAAACTGTTTTAGAAAGAAAACAAAAAATGGTCAAAGTGACGAACTAGGGGCACAGTTGAGTCAGGTTTCTGTCTTTCCCCGTCAACATCTGCCAGAGGCACCTATTCACCAGAAGAAATAGCCGTGAGCTAACAGTTTGGGCGTGAACCTGTGACTTCTATTCATCCATCAATCACCCTGGGGAGGGATGAAAAATGAGAGAATAAAGAATAGAGAGGTGTAAGGAGAGAAAAGTAAGAAAGGGTTTTGAGAGAAAAACCGAGCTGAGGGCCGAGTGATGTGAGAATCACAAATCAGAAAGGGTGGGAATAATACCGGAGGAATTGGCTCCTCGAGATTCAAGGTCTTTGTGTAAACATGTCCGTGTGTCGTGTCTTTTGATTTGTCGGTCTCTTTAGCTTTGAGTCTTTTCCGAGTGTCTCGTTGTGTTAGGTCGTGTTTTTTCTTGTTTGAGTCTCCGCTGTGTTCAGTTGTAGGCTCGATACCCCGGTTGTAAAACCTTTTCAAAAATCGTTTGTGCTCAGATGCTGTGCCATTCTCTACATTCGTGCGAAGCAAGAGAAGAAAAGGAAATTTGGGACATCCGAGTGTTTCAACTTCAACCGTTTCAGTTTTGTGATCCGTCTTGTCAGATTGGGTTTGTTCAGGGTTTGCTGTGTGCAGAATGACCGAGCTGTGTTATGGGCTGTATGCAGATAATCCCCAGTAGAGTATGGGCGTTGTAGTTTGAGCAGTGGTTTGTATGAGTTGTTTGCTGTTAGTTGGTTGGTTATCCGATTATCATAGTGCAAATGCTCAATTTTCAGAGACAGAATCATCATTTACATTTGAGGTGTAATATGATGCAATGCAGTGCAAGTATGGGTATGTAAATAAAAACTTTTCAGAAAAAGTTTGTTTCATTCATATCATCTTTTCAAGTACATAAGTTTTGGAAACAAAATCTGCCTGCGGCAGTACAAATACTCTATCTACACAAAAGAGAAAAGTACAAGAAAGAAAAAAAAAACAGCAAAAATCTCATCAGCAACATCTCGCCGGGGATCGTCCTCGCCCTCTTCCTGGGCAGAAGTCCAGGAGCATCACCAGAAGCGTCACTATCTGAGCCGAGCCCGAGCTCCCGGCCTCCTCCTCGATGACTCCGCCTCCTCCTCAGACTCGTCATCTGGAACTGGAGCCCGCGAGCTGCTCCCGACGTGAAGTATGCCCTCCTCTGGTGCGGGATATGCTCTGCCATCCCGAGTAGAAATGGGAGGTCCAGCTGGAGCGCCCCCACCGGAGGAATCTGGAAGGGAGGCTGAAAAAGCATGAAAGGTGAACGCATCAGAATATGAATGCTGTGAGCAGTGAATCAGTGCAGAATGCAGTGTATGAGTACAGTGTATGTGAATGCCGTGAGCAGTGAATCAGTGCAGAATGCAGTGTATGAGTACAGTGTGTGAGTGCCGTGAGCAGTTATCAGGTTTTGCGCAGTACATCAGATTGTATGAAAACAGTCAGAGAAAACATACCGGAATGTTGTAAAGAGCCAGATGTCGAAGGTCCGCTGCAGCATCCCCATCATGGAGGCATTCAACTCCACGGACTGCCGGGTGTACTCGGAGGACGCTGCAAAAGTATCAGTGCATCAGTATTCTGTGGAATATCAAATAAACTGAAATAGGAATGACAATGCAAGATACAAAATGAAGTGATACATACCGGAGGCAAGTCGGGAATACCGGTCAACTCATGACCAGCCGGGGGAGGAGCAAAGGGGATCTGAAAGGTCTCCCCACCCTGCCCTCTGTATGTCAGCATAGTGGGCAGAGCAGGCCACCGGCCCCCCGTCCTCTCTGAACCCCGCCTCTGCCGCGGACTCGAGCCCTCCTCGGCGCTCCTCCTCCTGCTCCTGCTCCGGCCGCCGGCGCCGCAGGTCTCTCTCGCTCAGCTTGGCGACCCCCGTTCAGAGGCCGCATGATGAAGGAACGGACATACTCCGAGTAATCGCCTTCGCCTCGAAAGCCGTCTGCCTCCCAGCCGATAGTATAATCCGCCATCTGCTCGGCAGTGAAGCGCTCAGTATCCCGCATGTGCTCGGGAGGGTGCACCGGGACTATCTGCTCAGGCAAGCCTAGGGTCTGACGCAAGAAACGCTCACCTAGGTACCAAGCCCGACAGACCGGGCCCTCCAGCAGAATCCGGTAACGCGAGGTCTCGATGGCACCGGCAAACCGATCCCGCGCCACGGCTGGCAGTGAAGCCCAAGGCCGCCAGGTGATCTGAAGATAAAATGCAATTTGTTACCTACTGGTATTGCAAATATACAGTGGAAAGGCGAAGCTTAAATGAACTGCAAGTAAAACATACCTCGGCAGGGGTGATGGTGTCGAAGTAGCGGCGGAAAAAGCTGAATGTATCTCGTGGCCTCCGGGTGCATCTCCCGTCGAAACGGCGTGAGAAAGGGACCACCAGAGGGGTCTCCGCCACAGGTACAGGAGCGAGCCTAGGAAAGTAGGCGTAAACCCACAACTGCAAGATGAATACCAGTGCATTTATCAGATGAAGCAGAATACAGAATAGAAAACAGAAATGGCAGAGCCGTGTGTTGTGTAGTGTATTATGCAGAGTGTACAGTGTGAGCAGTGTACAGTCAGTGTAAAGCAGAGTATGTGTATGCCGTGTGTAGAGTATACAGCAAGTGTAAAGCAGACTACAGTGTGTGCAGTGTACAGAGTACGGAAAGTACAGAACAGAAATGTAAAGCAGAGGAGAAGGCGTACCTCCCAAGCTCGCCAGTAGCCCCCGAGCAACTGCCCGCTGCCACGGGAGACTGAGCTCATGTACCCGTAAAGAGTGGCCAGAGCCGCACCACCCCAATCAAAACGCAAGATGTCTCGGATGTCCACCAGTGCGCTGAGTAGGCAGAGAGGCACGGTGTTCGCCCGGTCGGCGAAGAGGGTCGTCCCTAGCAAAAACATCAAGAAGCCGCGTGCGTACTGCTCTATAGCCGCCTCGGTCGTCGGAGCCGTCGCCACCAACGCAGGCTGCACTCTGAACTGCACCTCGAACCAGGAGTAGCGGACAAAGCCTGGACGAGCAAGAGGTGGCGCCTCGCCAAGCAAGTAGATCTGAGCGGCGGTCCACTCGTCCATGTCGGTGTCGAAGGGGATTGGATCACCCCCTACCCCGATGCCGGTGAGCACCGAGAAGTCGTAGGGAGTCATCGTCATGTCTCCCGCCGTGGATAGGTGGAACGAATCAGTGGTGTCCCACCACCTCTCTGCCAGGGCAGCTAGAAGAGGCCTGCAGGCAGTAAGCCGGGTCAGACCCCTGCAGAAGGAACCGAAGCCCGCATCGTCCACGACGCGTCGAACCGCCTCAGGAAGCTCCAAGTACCACGCACGAGCCGCGACATTCCCATACCCGCGGATGGCATGGGAATCTCCCTGTTTTCAAGCAAATAGTTGCAAAGCAATATGAGATATACAGTTCTGAGGAAACATGTTAAAGTCGATACAAACATGGTGCACGTGTGCACATTTTTCAGATCCAAGCAGATATCAGGTTTCGGTGTACTACGGTGAACTACAGTGTTTGATGCATCAGCGTGTTTTGAGTAAGTGCAATACAAACATGGTGCACGTGTGCACATTTTTCAGATCCAAGCAGATATCAGGTTTCAGTGTACTACGGTGGACTGCGGCCTGTGATGTGTCAATGTGTTTGCGAGAGTCAGCATACAGATATAGTGCATGTGTGCACATTTTTCAGATCCAAGTGGATGTCGAGTTATGGTGTGCCAGTGGGTGAACTACAACGTGTGATGCGTCAGCGTGTTTGTGTGGTTCAGGGCAAATTCGGTATGTGTGCAAGTTTATCAGATTCAAATGGGTACCAGGTGTCGGTAAGTTTGCAGTGAAGTACGGTGTGTGCCGTGTGTTTGGGTGGTTGAGGCTGGTACAGTGTGTGTGCATATGTCGGTCCTAAGCAGATATCAGTAGTGAAGTTGTCTACGATCAACTACAATATACGGCATGTCAGAATTAAGCAGTTAACGGGTGCAGTTAGCTACGGCAGTCGACAGAAAATTCTACATTGCAGAAAATAAAACAAAGTAGAGATGTTACCTCAGAAGCGCCGAAGGACAGGTGCGAGGTCGGCTCGCGCAGGAGGAGCTCCGGGTCCAGAGCCCTATCGAAGCCGCGGAAGTGGCGGAGCCCATCTGGTGGTAGTACGTGGATCGCCGGGCGATAGGTCGCCGGATCGAATGGGCGCTCGCTCAGCGGGAGGAGCTCGACCTCGGGATCCATCTCGTGATCCGGGGGAGTCCCGACAGGTGGAACATCGTCAGCCATAGTAATGGTGGTGAGAAAATGGCCGGAAAAGCCAGAATGTGAAAAGTCAACTGGAAAAGTCAACCCCGAGCGGGCCGAAAATGGCCGGAAAGGTCGGAAGATAGGAAGGTACGGAAATGTAGAGAAAATCGAGGGGAACAAGTCCCGAAAAGGCGAAAATAGCAAAGGAGATCCCGAAATGAGATTTCGATCGGTGGAAATGTCCGAAACGCGAAGAATATCGCGAATCCGACGGTAAAATGGTGCGAAAACACGAGGAAATCGACGAAAAATCGAGAGAACAAAGCTCTAGAGAGAGAGAGAGAAGGATTTC
>JAPPVO010002428.1:0-17871 GCA_030407325.1 Camellia japonica
GCAATTCCACAAAAGGTATAAGCTTAAGCAAAAGGTGTAAATTTGATGAATTTATTTTCTCACAAAGTGTATAAGTGACTTCCGAAAAAGCTTTAAGTTGGGCTTCCACAAAAGGTGTAAGTTCGAAGAAAAGTATAAATGTTATGCCAAAAATTCTTATAGAAAAGGAGTAACTTTTGAAAAAAAATATAGGCACTTCCACGAAAAGGTATAAGCTTAAGCAAAAGGTGTAAATTTGATAAATTTATTTTTCCACAAAAGGTATAAGTTACTTCCGAAAAAGCTTTAACTTGAGCTTCCACAAAAGGTGTAAGTTCGAAGAAAAGGTATAAATGTTATGCCAAAAATTCTTACAGAAAAGGAGTAACTTTTCAAAAAAAATATAAGCACTTCCACGAAAAGGTGTACATTTGATGAAATTATTTTTTCACAAAAGGTATAAGTGACTTCCGAAAAAGCTTTAAGTTGGGCTTCCACAAAAGGTGTAAGTTCGAAAATAAGCTATAAATGTTATGCCATAAATTCCTACACAAAAGGAGTAACTTTTCAGAAATAGTATAAGCACTTCCACGAAAAGGTGTAACCTTAAGCAAATTGTGTTAATTTGATGAATTTTTTTTTCCACAAAAGGTATAAGTGACTTCCGAAAAACCTTTAAAGTTGGGCTTTCACAAACGGTGTAAGTTCGAAGAAAAAGTATAAATCTTATGCGACAAACAGATGGAAGTAACTTCGCAAAACGTCTAAGTTCCGTTTTTTCCCCCGAAAACCTGTAAGTTCCTAAAATCCAATCACACTGTTTTTGTCTTGTGGCAATGTGAGAGAGAAGGGCGTTTTGGAGGGCTTGGCCTTTCTCCAGTACAACTCCGTTTCAGAGAAGACGAGTCTGGGAGGGCTTGGAATAGCAACTCCGAGTCCAAATCCAACCAAGTATGTCAATGTAAAAGAGAACCGTTTTAAATATAGAGCAACGGACAGAGAGAGAGAGAGAGAGAGAGAGATAGACTGAGATCAACAGACATAGAGACCTAGATGGACAATGATCGATAGAAGGACCGAAATCGATAGAGATCGACAGAGAAGAACCCACATGGACACGGACAGACCAAGATCACTGGAGACAGACCGAGATAAATAGGGATCGACAGAGAGAGACCGACATCGACGGAGAATAGGCCGACATCGACACAGAGAGACCAAGATCGATAGCCAATCTTTCAAAAAACCTTTGATTTGCGGCGGCGGTGCCGTGGAGGTGCCGATCTCAGAAGCCTGTGAGCACCGGAGCCCACCGACGCTTGGGTGGTCAGCGGGGGTCACGAACCCTTTGATTTGTTCAGTGGTTGTCTCAATTTGTTTATGAACACTTCGAAATGTTACTCCTTTTGTGTTTACTACTTAGAAATGAACATATGTTACTCCTTCTGTGTTTACGAACATTTTGAAATGAACCCTTTGTTACTCCTTTTGTGGTTATGAAAACTTTGAAATGTTACTCCTTCATACTTTTCGTCAAAATATTTACACCATTTTTGAAAAGTTACTCCTTTTGTGTAAGAATTTTTGGCATAAGATTTACACTTTTTCCTCGAACTTACACCATTTGTGAAAGCCCAACTTAAAGCTATTTCGGAAGTCACTTATACCTTTTGTGAAAAATAAATTTCATTCGTTTACACCTTCAGCTTAAGCTTACACCTTTTCATGAAAATACTTACACCATTTTTGAAAAGTTACTCCTTTTGTGTAAGAATTTTTGGCATAACATTTATACTATTGTGCTTATATACTCTTTCACAAAAGGTGTAAGTTTGAAGAAAAAGTATAAATCTTATGACAAAAATTATTTCACAAAAGGAGTAACTTTTCAAAAAAAATATAAGCACTTCCACGAAAAGGTATAAGCTTAAGCAAAAGGTGTAAATTTGATGAATTTATTTTTTCACAAAGGGTATAAGTGACTTCCGAAAAAGCTTTAAGTTGGGCTTCCACAAAAGGTGTAAGTTCGAAGAAAATGTATAAATGTTATGCCAAAAATTCTTACAGAAAAGGAGTAACTTTTCAAAAAAAATATAGGCACTTCCACGAAAAAGTATAAGCTTAAGCAAAATGTGTAAATTTGATGAATTTATTTTTCCACAAAAGGTATAAGTTACTTCCGAAAAAGCTTTAAATTGGGCTTCCACAAAAGGTGTAAGTTCGAAGAAAATGTATAAATGTTATGCCAAAAATTCTTACAGAAAAGAAGTAACTTTTCAAAAAAAATATAAGCACTTCAACGAAAAGGTATAAGCTTAACAAAAGGTGTAAATTTGATGAAATTATTTTTTCACAAAAGGTATAAGTGACTTCCGAAAAAGCTTTAAGTTGGGCTTCCACAAAAGGTGTAAGTTCGAAAATAAGCTATAAATGTTATGCCAAAAATTCCTACACAAAAGGAGTAACTTTTCAGAAATAGTATAAGCACTTCCACGAAAAGGTGTAACCTTAAGCAAATTTTGTAAATTTGATGAATTTTTTTTTACACAAAAGGTATAAGTGACTTCCGAAAAGTTAAATTAGATGGACAATGATCGACAGAAGGACCGGAATCGACAGAGATCGACAGAGAAGAACCCACATAGACACAGACAGACCAAGATCGCTGGAGACAGACCGAGATAAACTGGGATCAACAGAGAAAGACCGACATCGACGGAGAATAGGCCAACATCGATACAGAGAGACCAAGATCGATAGCCAATCTTTCAAAAAACCTTTGATTTGCGGGGCAGTGCCGTGGAGGTGCCGATCTCAGAAGCCTGTGAGCATCGGAGC
Source organism: Camellia japonica (assembly GCA_030407325.1). NCBI lineage: Eukaryota > Viridiplantae > Streptophyta > Magnoliopsida > Ericales > Theaceae > Camellia > Camellia japonica. Next base: position 2,818 of record JAPPVO010002428.1, read on the forward strand.
CCACCGACGCTTGGGTGGTCAGCCGGGGTCACGAACCCTTTGATTTGTTTAGTGGTTGTCTCAATTTGTTTATGAACACTTCGAAATGTTACTCCTTTTGTGTTTACTACTTAGAAATGAACATATGTTACTCCTTCTGTGTTTACGAACATTTTGAAATGAACCCTTTGTTACTCCTTTTGTGGTTATGAACACTTTGAAATGTTTCTCCTTCATACTTTTCGTCAAAATATTTACACCATTTTTGAAAAGTTACTCCTTTTGTGTAAGAATTTTTGGCATAATGTTTACACTTTTTCCTTGAATTTACACCATTTGTGAAGGCCCAACTTAAAGCTATTTCGGAAGTCAGTTATACCTTTTGTGAAAAAAAAAAATTCATCCAATTTACACCTTTTGCTTAGGCTTACACCTTCTCGTGAAAATACTTACACCATTTTTGAAAAGTTACTCCTTGTGTGTAAGAATTTTTCGCATAACATTTGTACTTTTGTGCTTATATACTCTTTCACAAAAGGTGTAAGTTTGAAGAAAAAGTATAAATTTTATAACAAAAATTATTTCACAAAAGGAGTAACTTTCCAAAAAAAATATAAGCACTTCCACGAAAAGGTATAAGCTTAAGCAGAAGGTGTAAATTTGATGAATTTATTTTTTCACAAAAGGTATAAGTGACTTCCGAAAAAGCAGTTGGGCTTCCACAAAAGTTGTAAGTTCGAAGAAAATGTATAAATGTTATGCCAAAAATTCTTACACAAAAGGAGTAACTTATCAAAAAAAATATAAGCACTTCCACGAAAAGGTATAAGCTTAAGCAAAAGGTGTAAATTCTCGTTTGTTTACACCTTTGGTAAGTCAACTCACAAAAGGAGTAAGTGTTCATAAAAGGTGTAAATTATTTCACAGAAGGCGTAAGTACTCATAAAAAGGTGTAAGTTTTTATAAAAGGCGTAAGTTTTCAGAAATCAGTTACGCCTTTTTCTGAAATTCCTTACGCCTTTCTTGAAAATATACGGATTTTGTGAAAACTTATACATTTTTTGCGACCATTTACACCTTTAGTCATATAATATATTATTTTATTAATTTACCTGGAAAGTGTAATATATTATTTTATTAATTTACCTGGAAAGTGACCTGCCTAGCAGGTCACCAATGTGTAAATTTTCAAATATTTTGATGAATAATGCTTGGGACCCCCTTTTGGGGGTCACCCCCTCACCCCCCTTTGCCATGTGGCGGGTGGTGATTGGAGGAGCAGGAAAAAAAAAAAAGAAAAAGAAAAGGGACCAATGAGAGAGAGAGGGGGTCAAAGGGGGTGGGGGGAAAAGGGGGATGAATCATTGTTGTATTTTGATATAACCCAATACATACAAATGTGTAAATGCAAAATACAAGGGTGTAAGTGCCTTGCATACCATATGCAAGGCACACTTAAGAAAAGTCCATAAGGAAAAAGAGTAATGCTGATAATCAAATTTTTATATCAAATTTGTTTGCGATCCATATACATGACATTTTACATGTCATCTCTTGCATTGGAAAAATGCATGAATGGAAACAACTTTTGCAATATGCTTTAAGGAAGATGAGGGGTATTGTGAATCTGAAGAAGTTCCTCCTGTAAATTTGATGCAACTCAACACTACATCAAATTGAATGTTCATGGAAAGGAAGTGTTGATTTGCAAGTAAAACTAATTAGGCTGCTTTGGACAACTCATCAACCTGTAGAATAAATTTTTTTGCCTTCAATCTTGAAATCTCTAATCTCTAATTCTACCCTCCTCAACCTCCTCTTCACGCCCAACACCACGTACTCCCTTCCATGCCTTGTTAAATGCGTCCATCACCTCCTTGACTTACCTTTTTTCGAGGGTCAGAGCCATTGATTCAACTTCGGTTGTCTAGGTTTGAACATTGAGCATTGAATCATCACGATGAAGTTACATGGAGGCCATTGGTTCAGCATTGGTGGTATGAACTCTCTTTCTCCATATTAGTCGATTTTATCTCTTTATCTACCTCTATGGGTGGCTCACAAATGTGGAGTGTTGGGGGAGGTGTGAGGGTTAGTGGTCGCAGATGAGGAGTGTTGTAGATGGTGGTTGTAGATATGAGAGAGGTTGTGATAGTGGTGAAGTTCAGGTTTGAAAAGCAAGAAATGGTGAAATGAGAAAATGAAAGGTGATGAAGATATGTTTGGAATCATGAGATGTTAGAGCAACTCCAATGATGGAAGTTAAAATGGTTTTGTCAAAGTCATTTTTTATTTGCTAAATTAAACCAAATTAAGCATTATGTCCTAATCAAGTGAAATCAATTACATTATATGCTTAATAAAATTACTACATCCGGCTCAAATTGTTTGTCAGGCATACAAACAAGAACTTAATATTGTATTTTTATGCCAATTTTCAAGTATGTTTAATTGGTTTATTTTTTTGTTATATATAAAAAAAAAAAAGAAAAAAGAAAAGTGGAACAAAATGTCATTATTTTTAAATTCTTATTTTGCATGCCTAACAAACAATTTGAGACGGAAGTAGTTACATTTTTTGGCTTGGTAAAGTGCAAAAAAAAAAAAAAAAAATTTTGAAACATATCACTCCAATAGTTTCACATTATTTTGGTAGAGTCAATTCTCATATTAATTTTCTACTATTGGATTTGTTTCTCAAAACTATCTAGTGATCTAGATTTTCTTCTTACTGATGTGATAGATTTGACAATAATAAGGGGTTGTTTGGGGTATCTTAAATAAATGTGTTTTTTATCTTTTTTAATTAAAAAGTTGAGGAAAAAAATATGGATGTTTGGGTTAACTTTTTGACTTTTCATGAAAAAATGTGTATTAAAAAATTGTATAAATTAGTGTGTAAGGAAAAATTAAGATTGAGAGTTGTGCAATCGTACTTTTTGACTTTTGGTAAATAGTGATAACTTTTTAACTTTTTAAGTAACTTTTTGACTTTTTTTCAACTTGCCAAACTTGACCTAATAGTTTAAAGTCAAAAATTTTAGGGGGATGCACCAATAAATCCCAAATTAATAACTTATGCACTGTTTAGTCCTAAAAGTTTTCTTATAGACTGAAAGGTCCCATTACAATGTTAATAACATCAGATACAATGTTAATAACATCAGAGTCATGTTACAAACATTAGATTTCAAACATCTAATGTTCATCAAATTTCAATAATGTTTGAAAATATAGGATGAAAAACATTTAATGTTCATCAGATTTCAATAAATTTTGAAATTATAGAATGAAACATCAGATCATTTACATCATTTACATTATGCTGATGTAAAAATGGGACTAAATGGTGCATAAGAAAACTTTTAGGACTAAATGGTTCAACGTTTCAAAAACTAGGACTTATGAGTAAATTTTCTAAAATTGTATTTAAAAATTATTCAAAAATATTAATATATGACTCAGATTCATTCTACACATAAATTTCATAATACACATTTTCAATGTCCACCGCACATTATCATTTTTGACACAAATTTGGGTCCCTAGACTTTTTGGTTTCGCAAACCATTATAAGGGTGCTTTTTACGAAGCAACACCTAGTTGAGTGGCTCATGGCATAATTTTGCAATTTTCAGTGTGGATTAGTCATAATAAAATCAAACCTCAAGGACGTCACTGTAATTTACTTTTCTATTACTCGGCGCCTAAAAAAGAACCTAAAAAAATTGTAGCAGAGACAGACAGACAGCAAACCGGGAGGGGGCAGAGAGCGATGCTGAGATCAAGCCTCCGTGCGGTTCGCAGGCTGTCTTCGTCCTACCCTGTACTCCACCTCCGTGCGGTTCGCAGGCTGTCTCCCCTCCTCTCTCTTCCATTCGAAACCAAAACCCTTGTCTCTCCTCCGCCGCCATTCAAGTCTTATTCCAGCTATCACCATGATAACCACCACAGCTCCGCCGCCGCCGCCGGAGAAGCAGTAGTGTGTGATGATGCTGAGCTGCAGCCTACCAGCACCACAGCTAGGACTCCTTCTATAGACTCGTATGCGGCGATAGAGCTGGCCCTAGATTCAGTGGTGAAGATCTTCACTGTTTCCAGCAGCCCCAATTACTTCCTTCCCTGGCAGAACAAGTCTCAGCGCGAAACTATGGGTTCTGGTTAGTGGTTTTTTTTATCTTTTTTTGGAACCAAACTAAATCAAACCATGAAAATGCGGTTCGGTTCGGTTCAGTTTGGAACCATGGTTACACCTTGTCATTGTTCACAATATGATCGCAACATGCTCAAACATCAAATTATATGCCATCATTTTATAAACAATAATTGCTTAAATGATTGTTTAGAATTAGTTCTACAATTATACAAGAGCACACTTACAAGAGTAGAGGTTAACAACTTATATATATGAGATATTAATAAAGTACTTGAGTGTCTACAATAAATAATAAATTATATATATGTATGATATATCTGATTCAGTTCCAAATTGGAAGTATAACTATAAAACCACAGATCAAACTATGAAATACGGTTCACCTATTTTAAGAAACATGACCGAACCATGCATCGATAAAACCAACCAAACTATGCAGTTTGTTCTAGATCAGACCGGTTTGCGATTTTTTCGTTTTTCTGCTCACCCCTAGTTCTGGGAGGAGCAGAGTGCAAATAGACCTAATCTTCAGTTCTCATTTGCACAAAGTGGCTGATGTTTGATTCCAATTTTCTTGTTTCTTGGCCAATCTGTTCTAAGGACTTACTATCTCATCTGACTAACCATCAAATGTTTTGATTTGTGAAATCTCCTTAGACTGAGCCAATATAGCTAAAGGTTGTTTCAGACCTCCCTCTTTGGCTGTGTCTGGATCATGGATTTGGGTAATTTTGGAAAGGAAAAGAGAAAGGTGAGGACAATGTAAATGAAATACTATAAGTTTTTTTTTTCTTTTTTTTTCCTCTTTATTTCTGAATCCTTATCTAAATTCATGATCCAAACAGAGCGTTAAGCACTACCATCTAGCGTCTAGCACTACCATCTAGCGTCTACGGTGGGAGGCATGGTGTTTTCCTTTTTGTGACCACCGCTACTAATGAAATTTTGGGAAGACCATTTTCATTATAACTTCTTTAATTCTAGACATCTGTGAAAGATTCATGGTGCTGTTTATGATGTTTTATGCTAGAACAACATTTGATCGAGACATGATCATCCTAATGCTGCAATTTCTTTCATGAGTCAAACTTGGAAAGTGCATGGCATCATTGTGCTTCTAGATAATGGGCTTAGAAGGACAGTAGGACTTGATATAGAAGGATGTGGTTTTACTTCCTTTCTGCATATCTGTTCTTAGTGTTTTTTCTTGGTAACATGGTCTTACTATCCTCTCTTGTTATTACCTTTAGGCCTTATTTGATTAACATGATTAATAATGAAAGGATTAGTAATCCCATGATTTGGTATAGGATTAGTTATCCAATTAAATCAGTAAGATAATTATTTATTATGTATTCATTTTTTTTTTATACTTGAAATTATGATCCCCAACTCCTCTCAATATTAAAAATTCACTAATTTCGTCGGATTGAATGTTTGCTGTATATGTAATTCAATTAATAGTATTTACAATCAAACATATGATTGTGAGTTCATGAACTAACAATCTCAATCCTATGCTATAATCCTACTAATCAAACATGCCCTTAGAGTTTTATGCATTTTGTAAACAGTTTTTCCTCTCTGAATTGAATCTTCTGAAACCAGGATAAGAAAAAGCTATAATGTGAGCTTCAAACCAACAGGGTGACAGTTTATGTGAAAATGTCTGATTTGATAGTTTGTGTTGCTCTGGCCTGTGGTGGGTCACTCTAAGCTGTTGCAAACTCAGAAAATATGCTTTCAAAAAAGAAGAAAAAATCAAAACTGAGAGTAGCTGCAAATTACGGACAAAGATAAATGATAAATGAGAATTACACATGTTGTGGTTTCGTTGTTATGCTCGTATAAGAAGGGTGATGAACCTATCTTGGTTGATTTTTGGTTTGTGAAATTTATACATGACTTATGATTAAAATTTATTTCATTCTACTTTGGTGCTTTTCTAATTTCAGTATTTCTAATACAATCATGTAGGATTCGTTATCCCTGGTCAGAGGATACTGACAAATGCTCATGTAGTGGCTGATCATACATTTGTACTTGTAAGAAAGCATGGTTCTCCTAACAAGTATAGAGCAGAAGTTCAAGCTATTGGACATGAATGTGACTTGGCCATTCTGACTGTTAATAGTAATGAATTTTGGGAGGGTATGAATTCTTTGGAGCTTGGTGACATTCCATTTCTTCAAGAAGCTGTTGCTGTTGTTGGTTATCCTCAAGGTAACAATATTGAGATGTACATAGCTTGCAGTAGACAAAGGTAAATTAACTTAATTACATATCTTGTACGCATCTAAAGGAAAATGTGAACCAAGTATAAAACAAAAGATGGAAAAGAGAATATCATGATTTAGTTTTTTTTTTTTTTTAAAAAGAAAGATTTAGTTTTAATTTTCGTTCCATGATATGCCAAGTTGATATTAAATGGCCTTTGTGTTATTTTCCAAGTACGCTTATAGCATTCCTACATTTAATACACTGACTTTTTACTTGTTAGAACAATAATCAGCTTGCTTGGTTCCATTTTTTCAAAAACACTTTTCAGAAAATTTTACTTTCTTATTTTCCGTGTTTTTTTTGTTTTTATTGAATTTTTTTAATATTTTAAGCAATTTTTTTACTTTTTAGACACACCTAACATAAATACACCTAAAAAGTAAAAAAATTGTAAAAAAAAATTCACTAAATACCAAAAATACAAAAAAAAAAATATAAGAATTCAGTACATTTTTTTGTATTTTTATGTATTTATTAATTTTTTAAAATATTTTTTCACAATGTTTTTACTTTTTAGATATATCTAAGTAAGGTTCATCTAAAAAAGTAAAAAAAATGTTTAAAATTTTAAAAATATTCACTAAAAATAAAAAAAACACGAAAACCAAAAAACTCAGTTTTCAAAAAACTTAATCCAGAAAACTCAAATTAAACACACTAAATGTTGTTACCAGTTAGAATAATAATTTGTCTTGTCTGTCCTCATGAGAGTCATCTAGTGGTACAACTTCTGGGGTCAATGGTGGAGCATAGCATCAGCCTTTGAAGGTGTAAAAAAGGTGTGGCAAGAATGCTTCTTGTGCTCAAATTTAGAATTTGGCATGTCCTAATTGATGTGGGACGGACCTACCCATTGTGGATGTAGAAGAATTACATTTTGGGTCTGGATCAAGTTATATGTGATATTTATTCACATTTATTTGCTGCTGGTTCAGCTAAAAATTGTTTGCCCACGCCACGTCAAGGGTATTCTTATAATTACACATTTATGGACATGTGCTGTAGGGGTCGCCTATGGACTTAGTATGGTTAAAGTTCTGAATTGTCTTTTATTTATGGGTATTATTTGTTCTTAGACTTCCTAAAATACTTTGTGCCAATTTCTTCTATTTGAGAACCAACTGATTGTACAGAAAGTATGAGCCTACATTTGTTGTGCAATTAGATTTTGTGTTTCTATATTTTTAAGAAATCAATGGTAGTTTTCTTGTTGAAATTAAGTACACTAACAAACATGTGCCAATCGTAACTTGGTTGCAGGAGGGGACAATATTTCTGTTACTAAAGGTGTCGTGTCCCGAGTTGAGCCTACACAATATGTACATGGTGCAACCCAGCTGATGGCAATACAGATTGATGCGGCTATAAATCCGGGGAATAGTGGAGGCCCAGCAATCATGGGGAACAAGGTTGCTGGGGTAGCTTTTCAAAACCTTTCAGGTGCAGAGAACATTGGGTGAGTTTTTATTTGGTCTTCATGTGCTTATACGTGTGCTTCTTTATTGCTTGGGATAACAAGTACTCACCCAAAATGATGGAATTCCTTCTTCCCCTAAGCATTTTACTTTATTTTGTGACCATATCTGATAATATTTGCTTATTTGATTTTCATTCTCATGTTTTCCAATCTTTTTGAACTGTTCAAGCAGTGCTAATGAACTGTTTGAATTTTCTCCTATGTTTATTTTTAGGCTTTTTATTTTTATTGTGACTGAGCGATTTGGGCAGGATAGACAATTATATGGTAACTTTTCTGCATTTTGTTCCTTTTAATCCGTCAACCTTTGCTAAACTTTGTTCTCAGTTGTTCTATCTTTAGTGTCGTGACCCTCAACCAAGGTTGTTAAGATCGGGATCCTACACAGGATCGTTTTGGGGGTCTGTCGGATCGGATTGTAGGATCGGATCGAGGATCGTAAGATCCTACTAAAATGATAAAAAAATACAATAATTTTTATATGACTAAATAATACTGTCAAAATATATATAGAATAAGCCCCAAAAAAAGAAATTCCTGCAATTGCAACATTTTTCCTCTTCCTCCCTCTTCCTGAACCAGAGGCCGACATTCCTGCAATTGCAAATTGTATACACTAAAAGAAATTCCAAGCCCATGTAAAAATTGCTAATTGTAAAAAGGCATTAAACAAACCATCATTTGGCAAATTGTAAAAAGGCACAAGATAGTTCATGTTTTTTTAATAAGCAATCCTGTTTTGCCTTTCCAATCAAAGAAGCAAAGCAATGGTTTTAACAAGATTAAGCAGTAGCATAAAATGAATCTTACAATGATTTTTAAAATGCTATAAAATGAATCTTACAATCAAAAAAATGCTACTGCTTCATTTTTAAAATGCTATAAAATGAATCTTCAATTTTCGTTGTTCTTCTTCATTTTTTTTTTCCAATCAAAAAAATGCTATAAAATGAATCTTACAATGATTTAATTTTCATTCTCAGGAGCTAATGAAAACAGCGGTAGCATTATAATTTATAGCATTGCAGGCAGCAAAGAAGAACAAGGAAAATTGAAGAAGAAAAAAAGAAAAGAAAAAAGAGAAACAGAACTACAATGATAGCAAAAAAAATGTATATTTACAGTCTTACAGAGCAAAAATATATATATATATATATAATATAATTTATATATAAGAGAAAATGTATATTATATATAAATTATAATTATATAAATGTATATTATTTATATACAGAAATATATATATATATATATAATATAATTTACAGAAACAAAAATAAATAAATAAATAAGAGCCAAAAAAAACCGAAGAGGTGATTCAGTAAAGTGAAGAAAGAAGAAAAGATTAATGAAGAAAGAAGAGCTGCTGAGCAGCGAAGAAAGCAGAACAGCAGAGAGGAAGAACAGCTTACAGCGAAGAAAAAGAAAAAAAAAAAAGAGCAGCAGACAGTCTGAGCAGCAGCGAAGAAGAGAGAGGAAGGAGGAGGAGGAGGAGGAGGAGGAGGAGGAGAAGAAGAAGAAGAAGAAGCAGCAGCGTACCTGGAGTCGCAGCAGGTCAGGCTCTGTTTGATGTTGAATCTCTCTTTCCCCAATTCGTATTGCCCTAATCGCAGTAGGTCAGGCTTTGCTTCTGTTGCTTTGCTTCTCTACTTCTCTCACTTTTGCTCCCGATTTTGCTTTTAAGTGGCCAAAAAAAATCCTTCAAATCTGGATTGCATAGAGTTGCGATCCAGATGCGATCCTAACGATCCCACCACGATCCTGATCTGGGGTCGATCCAAAGTACGAGTCGGATCGAATGGTGTATATTGGGTCGTAGGATCGTACGATCCTACGATCCGGATCGCGATCTTGACAACCTTGCCCTCAACCCACATCATACGGAGTAGAGGAACGTGACTGGTCAGTAGCATTGCTACCAAAGGCCTTAACCGAACTTAAGTGGTTTGCAATGGTTAATATTGATCATTTTCAGTGTAATTAGAGTGAATGCATAATGAAACTAAGTGCATTAGATTCTCATTATACATCCATTGATCAGAGCAAGTGTCTTAGTCTTATATTCTATTATATCGAGTCACTCTTTTTCTTGGCCAAACACAAGGCCATGTAATGCATCCATCTCATGGTCTCATAAGACTATGTATTAATCTCTGACTACAAAATATATGATGTATTCATGTGGCACATGCACAAGATTCTAATCATTAACCTCATATGTTGTACAGATACTCATGCAAAAGCTGGATCCTTAGCTGAAGTTCCATTCCCTTAAAGTGAGAAAACAAGGGTTTGAGCTACACTAGCCCAATGAATAATAAGAATACTGAAGTGTACGTTTTACCGTGGATATATTGTGATAAGACACAAAATGCATATATCAATTGACCTAAGATAGTACAAATCATTTGAAATAGGACATAACAACTTGAATTTGAGCATCTACTTATAGTATGGTAACTTTTGAATTCCAAACATACTCTTCCCAAATCAGATGACCATATAGAAAAATCGAAAGCGTCTTCTTATCATTGCATAAAACTGAATATATAGCATCATATCAAACAATATATAAGAGAAAATACTTGAGAATCTCGGATAGCAAGATGAGGAAGCCCATTTAGAAGGAATTAGTTGCTCTTCAACAGTGGAGATTTACATTGATTGGCAGTGTACAGCCAGCAAGTGATGAATGTGTGATTTGACATCAAAGAATGAAATCCAGAAACTGACTAGATCATAAGTGGAGGTTAATGATTTTGTTGAGACTCAATAATTGATTCATAACAATTTCATATCTCTATTTAACAAATAGGTTATTTGTATGTAGGAAATATAATTTTTTTTGGTACTGTATACTTTAGTATGTGTTTGCTGAAGCTCCAATCATGTGATAAATCTTGTTTTGTGATTTCTCTAATGAGTTTGATTTTTGCTTTGCAGTTATATAATACCTGTCCCTGTCATAAAACATTTTATAGCTGGTGTGGAAGAAAGTGGTGATTATGTTGGGTTCTGCTCTTTGGGGTTGTCCTGCCAACCTACTGAAAATGTTCAACTACGAGAACACTTCAGAATGAGCTCTGAAATGACTGGTGTACTTGTGACCAAAATTAATATACTTTCTGATGCACACAGAGTCCTGAAAAAGGATGATATTATCCTTACATTTGATGGTGTGCCCATAGGAAATGATGGAACCGGTACTTAATTTTAAAATCCTTTCTCCTTTATTTTTTAGGACTTCTACTTTTCTGGTCTACTTACTAGCAAATGCAATTACCCAATTATTATTATTATTTTTTTTTTTTGTTCATTTCCCAATAGCAAGGCATTAAAAATGAAAAATTAGTTATATTCTTAGTAAAATGTACTGATAGCCATGTACAAAAAAGGAAATGCCATTTCTGTGACTTTATTTTCTGTGTGCAACAAACGACCTTTATGTGTTGGCATTTTGACCATTCATTGCATTAGCTCTGAGATATCACCAAAATTTGAAGTTGGGTGGATAAAGCTGCTTTTTTATTGAAAGATATTGGTTGCCTGAAAATTTTTACTTGAATATCTGAATGTATTGCATTGTTTATACTCTGCAGTTCCTTTCAGAAATAGAGAGCGGATAACCTTTGATCATCTAGTCTCTATGAAAAAACCCAATGAAACAGCTGAAGTTAGAATATTAAGGAATGGTGAAGAGCACAAGCTCAGTGTCACCTGTCGTCCTGTAAGTCATTTTTCTCTCTCTCTCAAAAATTGGTAATTCGTATGATATAAAAATTTCTTTCAAAAGCTCTATTTGAATTCTGAAATAAAATGTGAGGCTTCTCTTCATTAATAACAAGTGATTGGATTAGGCAACTAAAAGAAAAAGCTGCAACAATTTACTCTACTTTTCTATTGTTGGAGACCGGTAAGGTTCATTTAAGTGGAACACATGACGGTTGATTGTGTGGAAATCTTTTTTCAAATTGGCCCTTTTGACAAATAAAATAGAATTATATTATGACATTTAGTTATGTTTAAAAAAAAAATCGAGTCCTTTTACTAAAATGGGGCCTAAAGCCAATGGTTTAATGGCTTTAGGTGTGAGTAGGCCATGTTGAGTAGGTAGCTACAATGACAAAAGAGGACAACAATTTTTAACAATATTGACATGAGATGGAATGTTCTAGGAAATATCATGTCCCCAAGTTTAAAAAACAAAGAAAAATGAAATTACAGTTGAGTGCTCACTGTTGAAACTTAAATCACATAGTCCCTTTATCATCTAGTTGATATTTTTTATTGTTGAAACACATTGCCAATATTGTTAAACTTGCGTAGACTATATATGGATTGCAATTGAAGCATTTACTGGCCATATTTAATGAAATAGTAAATGTAGTCCATGGAATGGGAATATTACCGAATGAAGACTGTTGAACCATTTATGAATTTTTCTCATTCTTCATTTTGAAACAGTTTGCTGCTTTGTCTTGCATTTAATATACAATTGACGATGTTGCAGTTGCAGCCCCTAGTTCCAGTTCATCAGTTTGATAAGCTTCCTTCTTATTTCATTTTTGCGGGACTGGTCTTTATTCCATTGACCCAGCCATACCTTCATGAGTATGGAGAAGACTGGTATAATACTTCACCCCGTCGATTATGTGAACGAGCACTGAGAGAACTTCCTAAAAAAGCCGGTGAACAACTTGTCATTCTGTCTCAGGTCTTTCTTCTGCTTTGTCTTCTTTTTTTTTTTTTTTTGAAGCAATATACCATTTTATATATACAGTAGTTCTACTACTTGCATAGTTGTGTCGTGGAGAATTTGAAGTTAAAACTCTTTAATGCATTTAAAACTCAGTGATCTCACTACTTAAACTCCAGAAGATTGAAGTACTGATCCACAGGAAACACTTGGCACTCGAGGATCGAATTTCTTGACATAAAATTGTTTGGACTTCAAGCAGAATCCAAAGTGTGTTTGTGAGATAACTACATTGTTGTGGTGCAACCAATATAATTAATGATCGTCTTTCTATAGGTCTTCACACGTGTCTGACTTTTTGAACTACAAATATATTTTCTTTTGATTCATCATGAATCTCAAAAGGGTAGTGTAAGATATAACTTGAGATAAGTAAAGGAGAAGCTAATTGAATATGTTTCTCAGTTTCTTCATTGAAAAGCTTTCAAAATAAGAGAAACAGTTGTCTTTATGCGTTGTTCATTCATATTCCTTTTCTGTTTTTTGTTTTTATTTTTTCTAAATTGGTTTTGCATTTCAACTAGCAATCGTATGTCCAAGGGAAAATGTCACTTTGCAATGGAATCAAATCAAAAGAGTTGAATTTCTAGAGAGAGGAATTCCCAAACTAGGGAAACGAGAGCTAAAGCTCTGAATTTTACAGTCTCAAAATATCAAAAGTTTGTTACAAAGACAACAAACTAACTCACATCAGCACTCCCTTTCTTAAGAGAACTTGTCCTTTAGTTAGAACACAGACACACAAGATTAGTCTACAACCCAAGGCACCAAATGTTGGACATTAAAAGTGTTGGAGATTTTCAAATGTGGAGGCAACCGGACTTGATAAGCGTTGTCATTAATCCTACACAAAACCTCACGAGGTCCCACTTTTTCACATGGAGTCGTCAATTTGGATCTTGTCCTTTACTCCACTGATCTGTCAAGTTGAAGCATGATATATATTTCCTTGCTGTCATTCTCCAGAATTAAACAAAAACATTTCTATGATGCCGTTGTTTTTCAACTGAAGACTTAATAAACGTCATCACCTTTTTTTAATTGCCAAATATTTTTGAACCCCCATTGACATTACTATCCACAGAATTTATAGGGTAACTTATGCGTTGGCATCAAACAAACAAAAAGCATGTTATGTGAATTTAGTTCTAACAGACGGCACATTTGCTGGTCGGTCCATACAGTGGTGCCACCATCCTTGTTTAACATGATCACAATGATTATGACTTTTAACTTGTTTGTGTTGTATCACTTTGAGAGAATATTTTGGGTTTTTGTTATTATTGTTGTTTAGGGTGCAACTACACGAACTAGAACTTTGTCACTGAGGTGGTCACGAGCATTATTACTTAACCTTGGTTTTGTTTATTTATTTTTTTTTTCAGGTTCTTATGGATGACATCAGTGCAGGGTACGAGCGTCTTGCTGAATTACAGGTACCTTTATTTTTCCTTTGTATGTACACAGAATGTCTAATCAAGTCAGTGTAGTGCAATAGATATAGGGAACCAAGGTCCAAAAACCTTATTTACTTAATGAAAATTTCCTTGATCAAAAGTCGACATTATATGGATGATCACAGCCAAGTTGTTTACCACAATGTTTCTTCATCCATTTCAATTTTAGAGATATATGAAGTTGTGATTAAGCATTTTCCGATCAGAAATCAGCACAGTTTTTGGTCTATTGCAGGTAAAGAAAGTGAATGGGGTGGAGGTAGAGAATTTGAAACATTTACGGTGCCTAGTGGAAGAGTGTACGGAAGAGTTCTTGAGGTTTGATTTGGATGACGAGAGAGTAATTGTGTTGAACTATGAATCAGCAAAAATAGCCACTTCTCGGATATTGAGGCGTCATAGAATACCTTCTGCGGTCTCTGCTGATCTTATCAACGAAGTGAAGGAGGACGATGACTCCAAAGTTGAGTTGGCTTGCTTGAACTGAGGTTTTTTTTTTTTTTTTTTTTTAAATTGTTGAAATTTTGATTAAATTAATGTATCATTTATCTTGTTTTTTACTTTTCTTTTTGTTTATTTATTTATTTTTGATCTATTAGAATGGCACCATTTTCAGAATTAACTAGCCATGGCCCTGGATTGTTTGTAATCCTATTTATAAAAACTTCTTACACAATATTGTTTGTAGAATCAAAGAGTTCACTTCTTTTACTGAAATCTTGCATCGCGTTAGCAATTTAAAAATGCTTTATCAATCTTTTGAAAAATAAAAATCAAAATCAAAATCAAAATTTTCAAACTCGTCATTAGTATAGGGTGTTTAGCATTGAGATGGTGATATCGAGCCTAAAACAAAATATTTAGTTAGATGAATGAGCGTTCACATTTCTCAAGACCTTAATGCTGTGTTTGATTAGGGGATTTGGAGAGAGATTTGAAAAAGAAAAGG
>JAPPVO010002429.1:0-126265 GCA_030407325.1 Camellia japonica
AATTTCATGCAACTTCCATTTTTATTTTTATTAGCTTCCATTTTTATTAAATTTCCTTTTCTTTTCAAATTCATTTTTTGTTTAATTTTCAAATAGATCGTTAAGGTATAGTGATTTCTTGAATGAACTTCCGTTTTTAATTTTATGCAACTTCCATTTTTATTTTTATTTTGCTTCCATTTTTAATAAATTTCCTTTTCTTTTCAAATTCATTTTTTGTTTAATTTCCAAATTGATCGTTAAGGTATAGTGGTTTCTTGAATGAACTTCCGTTTTTAATTTTATGCCACTTCCATTTTTATTTTTATTCAATTTACTTTTCTATTCAACTTACTTTTTTATTTAATTTGCAAATAGATTGTTAAGGTATAGTGGTTTCTTGAATGAACTTCCATTTTTAATTTTATGCAAGTTTCATTTTTATTTTTATTCGACTTCCATTTTTATTCAATTTCCTTTTCTATTCAAGTTCCTTTTTTATTAATTTCCAATTAGATCGTTAAGGTATAGTGGTTTCTTGATTAAACTTCCATTTGAATTTTATGTAACTTCCATTTTTATTTTTATTCCCCTTCAATTTTTATTCAATTTCCGTTTATTTTCAACTTCCTTTATTATTTAATTTCGAAATAGTTCATTAAGTATAGTGGTTTCTTTAACGAACTTTCATTATTAATTTTATGCGACTTCCATTTTTATTTTTATTCAACTTCCATTTGTATTCAATTTCCTTCTCTATTCAACTTCCTTTTTTATTTAATTTCCAAATAGATCGTTAAGGTATAGTGGTTTTGTCACGACCCCATTCCGCCCCTAGTAGAATGGTGCCGTGATGGCCAGTAATCCAAGATTACCGAAGGCCAACTTTCAAGGATTCACACACAATCAGAGTATAAATACATGGGGCTCACAAGTGCGGAAGCAATATATGTAAATCAAATTAGTCCATAAGAGCTGTGCTTAGATCAAGTGGAATGGCATACATCATTACATAGCTTTACAACTTGAATACAAATAAGGTAAAATACATTTTTCATCTTGATCAAAAGGCTTCTCAAGTCGACATAACAAAATACATGAAGTACAAGTCAAGAAGTATAATCTTCAAGGTTGCCGACATAAAAAAAAATGCTAACGTAACATGCATCAAACATCATCTTGCAAATATCACATCTCGGCGTCACCGCCTTCATGCTTGTTACCTACATATATATAGAGAGGGTGAGCTTGGATACTCAGTGAATATATATATCATAGCTTGTTCAAAACATGTACTTGGCATAACTTGTATCAAAATATGTACTTGAGCTTTCAAATCTTGCTGGGATGTTTAATAACACCTACTTAATACTTGGGGTGATGACATTCCGGACAAAACAAGGGTTAATTACCTCGGAATCGAGCACACCCGTTCATAGACCGTCGGTGGCCGATGTCTTTCAAACATGATGCTACTTAGGCTTAGAGTCCCCTAGCATGGGAGGACTTGTGCCACAAATGCTTAAAGTCCCTTGGCACGTACGGATTATGCTACTTGGGCTTAATGTCCCCTAGCACGGGAGGACGGAGTCATCCGTTCATAGACCGTCGATGACTTGTGCTACAAAAGCTTAAAGTCCCCTAGCACGTACGGACTTGTGCCACAAATGCTTAAAGTCCCCTGGCATGTACGGACTTCCCGAGAATGTCATCCAAAACAAAGCTTATACTTGATACGCAAAACTTATACTTGATACACAAAATAGGAGTAATCATTCATGCTTAACAAATACTTTTCAAAACAAAGCAAAGCAAGGCTTATCATAACATGATAACATAACTTTATTAAAAATACCACTCACATAGTCCTTGGGACGTCAGAATCAAAGCAAAGGTCCAAGTCCTACAAACACATGGCAAAGTCTACTGAATGCACTTCTCAAAACAAGTCCCACATGCATGCAAATGATCTCGGGAAAACATGCTGGAAGTTAAAACACTGTTTTACATGTCAAGAAGACATGCTGGGTACTAACCAGGTCTTTGCCGAGATCCCACACCTCCTTGCCGAGGTGTGGTCCCGATGGTCACATACAGGGAAATGAAGTCGGGAAAATCTGGGTTTCCCTCTTGATGAACATGAAGAACATGAGCATGAAGAACATGAAGAACATAAAGAACGTGAATGCTAAAATCATAACTGGTTTATGCAAATTCTGGGATTTCATGCTATGAGTTGGAAAACATGGACCTGGGTACCCATACTTGAAGATCTTGGGAAAACAAACACAAAAACATGGATCTTAATGCAAGCTTTCGGATCAAATCATGGCTTTTCCTCAAGAACACATGAATATCATATTCTCTTTCTAAAACCGAACTTCAAAGCAATGCATGGCTTTCAAAACATGCTAGATCATGCAATGCAGCTGGATGAACAATAAGAACAGCAAGAGCAGATCAAGAATCTAACCTCAAAACACGGATCTAACGGCTCAAGGTGTGAAGATCAAGCTTGGAATCTACTCTCACTCAAGAACTCTTCTTCCTCTCTTCCTAGAGCTTCTCTCTCCTCAAGAACAACAAACACATAGCAAATGATACATTTCTAAGTCTGCTGGCTGACTTAACACTCAACTCAGACACGTGGCACTACCGGGTTGGTTCTCCTCAAAAAGGTGATTGAAAGACAAGACAAGACTATGACAAAGTGTATTCAACAAGCTAGGCGGCAAGGCACTCCGGCAAGCAATGATCTCGGCTACGGACAAGGCATCGGCAAGTAAGGGAATGATGATCTCGGCTAGGAAGGACAACACTTGGCCTAGCTGTGCCACACCTCGGCCTAGATGTGCCACACCTCGGTCTAGGTCGTACCAATCCAGGAACAAGATCACTTGGGTGCAAGGATAACATCTCAGCCTAGATAATACACATCTCGGCCTTGGTGATAAACACCTCGGCCTAGATGATGACATCTCGGCCAATATGCCTTGGTGAAGGTGGAGGTCAATCAAAGTGGTTCCAAGATAGTTCTAGGCTTAAGGTGACCTCGGCTTGGATCAACCTAGGCTTAACACGACTTAGGCTTGGCATGGCTTAGGCTTAACACAGCAAGGAAGGAAACAAGCATGCATACTACACTTAGGCAAATCACATAAGCACTAAACAAGACAGGGACCTTTACTTAGGCAAAACAAGTCTAAGTCTACAAATGCAAGCTTAACAAGACAAAATCATGCAATGCACATGAACATGACTAAGATGTGAGTGTGGGTTATTACAGGTTTCTTCAAGGAACTTCCGTTTTTAATTTTATGCAACTTCCGTTTTATTTTTATTCAACTTCCATTTTTTTTTCAATTTCCTTTTTTGTTCCACATATTTTTTTCTTTAATTTCCAATACATCGTTAAGGTATAGTGGTTTTTTGAATGAACTTCCACTTTTAATTTTATGCAACTTCCACTTTTATATTTATTCAACTTCCATTTTTATATTTATTCAACTTCCATTTTTATTCAATTTCCTTTTCTATTCCACTTCTATCTTTATTTAATTGCCAAATAGATCTCTAAGGTATAGTGGTTTCGTGAATGAACTTCCATTTTTATTTTTATTCAACTTCCATTTTTATTCAATTTCCTTTTCTATTCAACTTCATTTTTTATTTAATTTCCAAATAGATCGTTAAGATATAGTGGTGTCTTGAATGAACTTCCATTGTTAATTTTATGCAACTTCCATTTTTATTTTTACTCAACTTCCATTATTATTTAATTTCCTTTTCTATTCAACTTCATTTTTTATTTAATTTCCAAGCAGACCGTTAAGGTATAGTGGTTTTTTGAATGAACTTCCATTTTTATTTTTATTTAACTTCAATTTTTATTCAATTTCCTTTTCTATTCAACTTTCTTTTTTCTTTAATTTCCAAATAGATCGTTAAGGTATAGTGGTTTCTTGAATGAACTTCCATTTTCATATTTGATGCAACTTCCGTTTTTATTTTTATTCACCTTCCATTTTTATTCAATTTCCTTTTCTATTCAACTTCCTTTTTTATTTAATTTCCAAACAGATCGTTAAGGTATAGTGCTTTCTTGAATGAACTTCTATTGTTAATTTTATGCAACTTCCATTTGAATTTTTATTCAACTTCCATTTTTATTTAATTTCCTTTTCTATTCAACTTCTTTTTTTATTTAATTTCCAAATAGATTGTTAAAGGATAGTGGTTTCTTGAATGCATTTCCATTTTTAATTTTATGCAACTTCCATTTTTTTTTTATTCAACTTCCATTTTTATACAATTTCTTTTTCTATTCAACTTCCTTTTTTGTTTAATTTCCAAATAGATCGTTAAGGTATAGTGGTTTCTTGAATGACCTTTCACTGTTAATTTTATGCAACTTCCATTTCTATTCAATTTTCTTTTCTATTCAATTTCCTTTTTTATTTAATTTCTAAATAGATCGTGAAGGTATAATGGTTTTTTGAATGAACTATAATTTTTATTTTTATTCAACTTTCATTTGTATTCAATTTCCTTTTCTATTCAACTTCCTTTTTTATTTAATTTCCAGATAGATCATTAAGGTATAGTGGTTTTTTGAATGAACTTTTATTGTTAATTTTATGCAACTTCAATTTTTATTTTTATTGAACATCAATTTTTATTCAATTTCCTTTTGTATTCAACTTTCATTTTTATTTAAATTCCAAATAGATCGTTAAGGTATAGTGGTTTCTTGAATAAAGTTCCATTATTAATTTTATGCAACTTCCATTTTTATTTTTATTCAACTTCCATTTTTATTCAATTTCCTTTTCAATACAACATCTTTTTTTTATTTAATTTCCAAGTAGATCGAAAAAGTATAGTGGTTTCTTGAATGAACTTCTATTTTTAATTTTATGCAACTTCCATTTTTACTTTTATTCAACTTCATTTTCTATTCAACTTCCTTTTTTATTTAATTTCCAAATAGATCGTTAAGGTATAGTGGTTTCTTGAATGAACTTCCATTGTTAATTTTATGCAACTTCTATTTTTGTTTTTACTTAGCTTCCATTTTTATTCAATTTCCATTTCTATTCAACTTCCCTTTTTATTTAATTTAAATTAGATCATTAAGATATAGTGGTTTTTTGAATGAACTTCAATTTTTGTTTTTATTCAACTTTCATTTTTATTCAATTTCCTTTTCTATTCAACTTCCCTTTTTATTTACTTTCCAGATAGATCGTTAAGGTATAGTGGTTTTTTAAATGAACTTTTGTTGTTAATTTTATGTAACTTCCATTTTTATTTTTCATGAACATCAGTTTCTATTCAATTTCTTTTTCTATTCAACTTCCATTTTTATTTAATATCCAAATACATCATTAAGTTATAGTGGCTTATTGAATGAACTTCCATTGCTAATTTTATGCAACTTCCATTTTTATTTTTACTCAACTTCCATTTTTATTCAATTTCCTTTCCTATTCAACTTCCTTTTTTATTTAATTTCGAGATAGATCGTTAAGGTATAGTGGTTTCTTGAATGAACTTTTATTGTTAATTTTATGCAACTACCATTTTTATTTTCATTGAACATCGATTTTTATTCGATTTCCTTTTCTATTGGACTTCTATTTTTATTTAATTTCCAAATAGATCGTTAAGTATAGTTGTTTCTTGAATGAACTTCCATTTTTATTTTTGTTCAACTTCCATTTTTATTCAATTTCCTGTTCTATTCAACTTCATTTTTTATTTAATTTCCAAATAGATCGTTCAGGTATGGTGGTTTCTTGAATGAACTTCCATTGTTAATTTTATGCAACTTCCATATTTATTCAATTTCCTTCTCTATTCAACTTCATTTTTTGCTAAATTTCCAAGTAGATCGTTAATGTATAGTGGTTTCAAGAATGAACTTCCATTTTTAATTTTATGCGACTACCATTTTAATTTTTATTCAACTTCCATTTTTATTTTTATTCAGCTTCTATTTTTATTCAATTTCCTTTTATATTGAATTTCCAAATAGATCGTTAAGGTATAGTGGTTACTTGAATGAACTTCCGTTTTTAATTTTATGCAACTTCCATTTTTATTTTTTTTCAACTTCCATTTTTATTCAATTTACTTTTCTATTCAACTTCCTCTTTTATTTAATTTCCAAAAAGATCGTTAAAGTATAGTGGTTTCTTGAATGAACTTCCATTTTTAATTTTATGCAACTTCCATTTTTATTCAATTTCATTTTCTATTCGACTTCCTTTTTTATTTAATTTCCAAATAGATCGTTAAGGTATAGTGGTTTTTTGAATGAACTTCAATTTTTATTTTTATTCATCTTCCACTTGTATTCAATTTCCTTTTCTATTCAACTTCCTTTTTTACTTAATTTCCATATAGATCGTTAAGGTATAGTGGTTTCTTGAATGAACTTTTAATGTTAATTTTATGCAACTTCAATTTTTATTTTTATTAAACATCAATTTTTCTTCAATTTCTTTTTCTATTCAACTTCCATTTTTATTCAATTTCCTTTTCTATTCAACTTCTTTTTTTTATTTAATTTCCAAATAGATTGTTAAGGTATAGAGGTTTCTTGAATGAACTTCCATTGTTAATTTTATGCAATTCCATATTTATTCAATTTCTTTTTCTATTCAACTTCATTTTTTTATTTAATTTCCAAGTAGATCATTAAGGTATAGTGGTTTCTTGAACGAACTTTTATTGTTAATTTCATGCAACTTCCTTTTTATTTGTATTGAGCATCATTTTTATTCAATATCTTTTTCTATTAAACTTCCATTTTTTTTATTTCAAATAATCGTTAAGGTATAGTCGTTTCTTGAATGAACTTCCATTTTTCTTTTTGTTCAGCTTCCAATTTTACTCAATTTCCTTTTCTATTCAACTTCCTTTTTTATTTAATTTCCAAATAGATCGTTAAGGTATGTGGTTTGTTGAATGAACTTCCACTGTTAATTTTAGGCAACTTCCATATTTATTTAATTTGCATTTCTATTCAACTTCATTTTCTTATTTATTTCCAAGTTGATCGTTAAGGTATAGTAGTTTCTTGAATGAACTTCCATTTTTAATTTTATGCGATTAGCATTTTTATTTTTATTCAACTTCTCCATTTTTATTCAATTTCCTTTTCTACTCAATTTCCTTTTTTATTTAATTTACAAATAGATCGTTAAGGTATAGTGGTTTCTTGAATGAACTTTCATTGTTAATTTTATGCAACTTTCATATTTACTCAATTTCCTTTCCTATTCAACTTCATTTTTTATTTAATTTCCAAGTAGATCGTTAAGGTATAGTGGTTTCTTCAATGAACTTCCATTTTTAATTTTTTGCGACTACCATTTTTATTTTTAATCAACTTCCATTTTTATTCAATTTCCTTTTCCACTCAATTTCCTTTTTTATTTAATTTCCAAATAGATCGTTAAGGTATTGTCACGCCCCGAAATATTGCAATAAAGATATCTCATATGCGGAATAAATATAAGAAACAACATAAATTCATATATTAGAGTTCACTGTTTAGCAAGCAATTAAATGCCATATAGGCTTTCGTCTTTCCAAGACATTGCTTGGTTACACAAATAGAGTCTCGCTCATTACACATTAAGCCCTTGGCTTTACAAATAACACTCATGCACACATAAAGCATAACTAGGAAACTCTTGCTTCTCGAGAGTCCATCCATGCTATTGCCTTGGAGGTAACATCTCACCTGCACCTGAAAATGATGTTCCCGTATAGGGTGAGCTAACAGCCCAGTAGAGATATGCTAAACATAATATGAGCAATAACTAAAACGTTAGTAGTTGACAGATGGTCACCATTTTTACATCCTTTCAAAAAACAAATTTTAGTTTCATGACATTAAAGTCCATGTTCCAGTTCATTTTCCATTTCCTCTCAACTTTGAGTTTGAAACAAGACTCAACACTTAGCCAAATAATTTAATAAGATTGTAACTCATCTTTTAAACACTTTCATAATTTCATAATGGATACACATTCTGATGCTGTATCAATAACACATAAACCACTTCATTACTTTACCGAAGATACACATTTTGGTGTTGTATCAACATAACATAGAAACACTTCTACATTTCACAATTGATAAAGATATACATTTTTGTGCTATATCAAATCAATTCAACACTTATAATCAACACTTGATACACATTGTAGTGCTGTATCAATGTCACACAAAATCCGATTTAGAGGTCCATCCCCCATCTTCCGATAAACCGTGGAGTACATCCCCCATCTCCTCCCACACAATACAATGTATATAAACATAGATCGTATACACAGTCAATCAATACATAAAGTTAATGTATTATTCCAACCGCTAAGTTCCATAGCATACTCAATCGATTAGTTTTAGTTTGCCTAATCATCATGCATTGTCTACAACAATCAAGACTATCCTCCACCGATAGCCCAAAGCAGTTATTTCTAAACAGAAAATAAATGCTACAACAATTATATATAATCTCAACATTTTCAAAGTGAGTGATTAATGAATCCAACTCCACCATTCTACCTCATATTGAGTCGATTTTATTTTTTCCAACTCAATTTCATATTTTCGTATTAATTGTCATTAATTACAGTAATGACCCAAATATACCCAAACATGGTTTTTTTCCATTTTTCTCAATATTGACCAAAGGCTCAAATATTATCAAAAACATCAATAATCTCCATTTTAAACCCAAAACACACAGGTATGAGTCAATTGAACAAAACCCCTGTTTTCAACAGTATACATCTCCAACCTTAAGTTCCCAAATCAAACATCTATACAAATAACTCAACATTTATGTTAAAACACATAAGAATGAGTAGGAATCCCTACCTCAAATTGGAGCTCAAATGGAGAAGATGAAAAGAGTTGAAACCCCAAAATCAACGACGATGAAACTCGATCTCCACCGCACACAACAAAGCCCTCGAGAAATTACACAACTTTGGCGAAGGAACTATGGCCAAAATCCCAATGGATTTGAAGAAATCAAAGGAAGAAGATGGTTTTTAGAGAGAGAGAGAGAATACGACCGATACGGAGAGAAAGCAAGAAGATAGACGTTGTTGCTGCATTCTTTACTTCATGGCCTTGAAGAGAGAGTGATAGTGACTAGGTGTGTCTGTGTGTGTATAGCATCATGAAAACAATCAGACCCATTTCTCTCTCTCTAGATAATATTCTATATTCTATTGGCCCACTCCAGCACCTTTTCTTTTCTCTTTTGTAAAAACAAATCCTCCACATGCTGCTTTTCGGTGCCACTAACTCAACATTATGATGTTGAGAAATTATTAAAGCATCAACTAAGTAGTGAATGATATTTTACTCCTCCCTAAAAAAAATAATTTTCCAATTGCCTTGAAGGCAAATAATATCTACTCATAAACTTGAACCCCACTCCCACCAAACATACAGATTCCTTTTCTTTTATTTATTTATGTTATTATTTTATTCTGGGTCATCACAGTACAGTGGTTTTTTGAATGAACTTCCATTTCTAATTTTATGCAACTTCCATTTTTATTTTTATTCGGCTTCCATTTTTATTCAATTTCATTTTCTATTCCATTTCCTTTTTTATTTAATTTCCAAATAGATCGTTACGGTATAGTGGTTTCTTGAATGAACTTCCATTTTTAATTTTTTGCAACTGTCATTTTTATGTTTATTCAACTTCAATTTTTATTCAATTTCCTTTTCTATTCAACTTCCTTTTTCTTTAATTTGCAAATAGATCATACACGTATAGTGGTTTCTTGAATGAACTTCCATCATTCATTTTCTGCAACTTCCATATAATTCAATTCCCTTTTCTATTCAACTTCCTTTTTTATTTAATTTCCAAATAGATCGTTAAGTTATAGTGGTTTCTTGAATGAACTTCCATTTTCAATTTTGATGAACTTCCATTTTTATTTTGATTCAACTTCCATTTTGATTCAATTTCCTTTCCTATTCAACTTCCTTTTTTATTTAATTTCCAAATAAATCGTTAAGGTATAGTGGTTTCTTGAATGAACTTCCATTGTTAATTTAATGCAACTTCCATTTTTATTTTTATTCGACTTCCATTTTTATTCAATTTCCTTTTCTATTCAACTTTTTTTTTATTTAATTTCTAAATAGATCGTTAAGGTATATTGGTTTCTTGAATGAACTTCGATTGTTAGTTTTATGCAATTCCATTTTTATTTTTATTCAGTTTCATTTTTATTCAATTTCCATTTCTCTTCAATTTCCCCTTTTATTTAATTTCCAAATAGATCGTTGAGGTATAATGGTTTCTTGAATGAACTTCCATTTTTATTTTTATTCAACTTCCATTTTTATTAAATTTACTTCTCTATTCAACTTCCTTTTTTATTTAATTTCCAAAAAGATCGTTAAGGTGTAATGGTTTCTTGAATAAACTTCCATTTATAATTTGATGCAACTTTCATTTTTATTTTTATTCAACTTCAATTTTTATTCAATTTACTTTTTTATTTAATTTTCAAATAGATCGTTAACATATGGTGGTTTCTTAAATGAACTTCCATTTTCAATTTTGATGAACTTCCATTTTATTTTTATTCAACTTCCAATTTAATTGAATTTCTTTTTCTATTTAATTTCCAAATAGATCGTTAAGGTATTAATGAACTTCCATTTTTATTTTTATTCAACTTCCATTTTGATTCAATTTCCTGTTCTATTCAACTTTAATTTTTATTTACTTTCCAAATAGATCGTTAGGGTATAGTGGTTTCTTGAATGAACTTCCATTGTTAATTTTATGCAACTTCTATTTTTATTTTTATTCAACTTCCATTTTTATTCAATTTCATTTTCTATTCAACTTCTTTTTTTATTAAATTTACAAATAGATCGTTAAGGTATAGTGGTTTCCTAAATGGACTTCCATTTCTAATTTTATGTAACTTCCATTTTTGTTTTTATTCTACTACCATTTTTATTCAATTTCCTTTTCTATTCAACTTCCTTTTTTATTTAATTTCCAAATAGATCGTTAAGGTGTAGTGGTTTCTTGAAGGAACTTCCATTGTTAATTTTATGCAACTTCCATATTTTTTTTAAGCCATTTCAATTTTTATTCAATTTCCTTTTCTATTCCATTTCCTTTTTTTATTTAATTTCCAAATAGATCGTTAAGGTATAGTGATGTCTTGAATGAACTTCCATTTTTAATTTTATGCAATTTCCAATTTTATTTTTATTCAACTTCAATTTTTATTCAATTTCCTTTTCTATTCAACTTCCTTTTTTCTCTAATTTCCAAATAGATCGTTAAGGTATAGTGGTTTCTTGAATAAACTTCCATTTTCCGTTTTGATGCAACTTCCATTTTTATTTTTATTCAACTTTCATTTGTATTCAATTTCCTTTTCTATTCAACTTCCTTTTTTATTTAATTTCCAAATAGATCGTTAAGGTATAGTGATTTCTTGAAAGAACTTCCATTTTTATAAATGAACTTCATTTTTATTTTTATTCAACTTCCATTTTGATTCAATTTCCTTTTCTATTCAACTTTCTTTTTTATTTAATTTCCAAATAGATCGTTAAGGTATAGTGGTTTCTTGGATGAACTTCCATTGTTAGTTTTATGGAACTTCCATTTTTATTTTCATTCAACTTCTATTTTTATTCAATTTCCTTTTCTATTCAACTTTTTTTTTATTTAATTTCCAAATAGATCGTTATGGTATAGTCGTTTCTTGAAAGAACTTCCATTTTTAATTTTATGCAACTTTCATTTTTATTTTTATTCAACTTCCTTTTCTATTCAACTTCTTTTTTTATTTAATTTCCAATAGATCGTTAAGGTATAGTGGTTTCTTGAATGAACTTCCATTGTTAATTTTATGCAACTTCCATATTTTTTTTAAGCCATTTCAATTTTTATTCAATTTCCTTTTCTATTCCATTTCCTTTTTTTATTTAATTTCCAAATAGATCGTTAAGGTATAGTGGTGTCTTGAATGAACATCCATTTTTAATTTTATGCAATTTCTAATTTTATTTTTATTCAACTTCAATTTTTATTCAATTTCCTTTTCTATTCAACTTCCTTTTTTCTCTAATTTCCGAATAGATCGTTAAGGTATAGTGGTTTCTTGAATAAACTTCCATTTTCCGTTTTGATGCAACTTCCATTTTTATTTTTATTCAACTTTCATTTGTATTCAATTTCCTTTTCTATTCAACTTCCTTTTTTATTTAATTTCCAAATAGATCGTTAAGGTATAGTGATTTCTTGAAAGAACTTCCATTTTTATTAATGAACTTCATTTTTATTTTTATTCAACTTCCATTTTGATTCAATTTCCTTTTCTATTCAACTTCTTTTTTATTTAATTCCAAATAGATCGTTAAGTATAGTGGTTTCTTGGATGAACTTCCATTGTTAGTTTTATGGAACTTCCATTTTTATTTTCATTCAACTTCTATTTTTATTCAATTTCCTTTTCTATTCAACTTTTTTTTTTTATTTAATTTCCAAATAGATCGTTATGGTATAGTTGTTTCTTGAAAGAACTTCCATTTTTAATTTTATGCAACTTTCGTTTTTATTTTTATTCAACTTCCTTTTCTATTCAACTTCTTTTTTTATTTAATTTCCAAATAGATCGTTAAGGTATAGTGGTTTCTTGAATGAACTTCCATTGTTAATTTTATGCAACTTCCATTTTTATTTTTACTCAACTTCCATTTTTATTCAATTTCATTTTCTATTCAACTTCCTTTTTTATTTAATTTCCAAATTGATCGTTAAGGTATATTTATTTTTTGAATTAACTTCAATATTTATTTTTATTCAACTTTCATTTGGATTCAATTTCCTTTTCTATTCAACTTCCTTTTTTATTTAATTTCTAGATAGATCGTTAAGGTATACTGGTTTCTTGAATGAAATTTTATTGTTAATTTTATGCAACTTCCATTTTTGTTTTTCTTGAACATCAATTTTTATTCAATTCCTTTTGTATTCAACTTCCATTTTTATTTAATTTCACAATAGATCGTTAAGGTATAGTGGTTTTTTGAATGAACTTTTATTCGTTAAGTTTATGCAACTTCCATTTTTATTTTTATTGAACATCAATTTTTATTCAATTTCATTTTGTATTCCACTTCCATTGTTATTTAATTTCCAAATAGATCGTTAAGGTATAATGGTTTCTTGAGTGAACTTCCATTGTTAGTTTTAAGCAACTTCCATTTTTTTTTTATTCAACTTCAATTTTTATTCAATTTCCTTTTCTTTTCAACTTCTTTTTTTATTGAATTTCCAAATAGATCATTAATGTATAGTGGTTTTTTGAATGAACTTTCATTTTTAATTTTCTGCAACTTATATTTTTATTTTTTTTAACTTCAATTTTTATTTAATTTCCAAATAGATCGTTAAGGTATAGTGGTTTCTTGAATGAACTTCCATTTTTATTTTTTTTAACTTCAATTTTTATTCAAGTTTTATTCAATTCCCTTTTCTATTCAATTTCTTTTTTTATTCAATTTCCAAATATATCGTTAAGGTATAGTGGTTTCTTGAATTAACTTCCATTTTCATTTTTGATGCAACTTCCATTTTTATTTTTATTCAACTTCTATTTTTATTCAATTTCCTTTTTATTCAACTTGCTTTTTTATTTAATTTCCAAATAGATCGTTAAGTATAGCGGTTTCTTGAATGAACTTCCGTTGTTAATTTTATGCAACTTCTAATTTTATTTTTATTCAACTTCCATTTTTGTTCAATTTACTTTTCTATTCAACTTATTTTTTTATTCAATTTCAAAACAAATCGTTAAGGTATAGTGGTTTCTTAAATGAACTTCCACTTTTAATTTTGTGCAACTTCCATTTTTATTTTTATTCAATTTCTTTTCTGTTCAATTTTCTTTTTTTATTTAATTTCCAAATAGAACGTTAAGGTGTTAATGAACTTCCATTTTTATTTTTATTCAACTTCAATTTTGACAGAATTTCCTGTTCTATTCAACTTCCATTTTTATTTACTTTCCAAATAGATCGTTAGGATATAGCGGTTTCTTGAATGCACTTCCATTGTTAATTTTAGGCAACTTCAATTTTTATTTTTATTCAACTTACATTTTCATTCAATTTCCTTTTCTATTCAACTTCTTTTTTTATTTAATTTCCAAATAGATCGTTAAGGTATAGTGGTTTCCTGATTGAACTTCCATTTTTGTTTTTATTCAACTACCATTTTTATTCAATTTCCTTTTCTATTCAACTTCCTTTTTTATTTAATTTCAAATAAATCGTTATGGTGTAGTGGTTTCTTGAATGAACTTTCATTGTTAAATTTTATTGAACTTCATTTTTATTTTTATTCAACTTCAATTTTTATTCAATTTCCTTTTCTATTCTACTTCCTTTTTTATTTAATTTCCAAATAGATCGTTAAGGTATAGTGGTTTCTTGAATGAACCTCCATTTTTAATTTTATGCAACTACCATTTTTATTTTTATTCAACTTCAATTTTTATTCAATTTCCTTTTCTATTCAACTTCCATTTTTCTTTAATTTCCAAACAGATCGTTAAGGTTAGTGGTTTCTTGAATGAACTTCCATTTTCAATTTTGATGCAACTTCCATTTTTTATTTTTATTCAACATCCTTTTTTATTTAATTTCCAAATAGATCGTTAAGGTATAGTGGGTTTTTGAATGAACTTCCATTATTAATTTTATGCAACTTCCATTTTTATTTTTATTCAACTTCCATTTTTATTCAATTTCCTTTTCTGTTCAACTTCTTTTTTTATTCAATTTCCAAATAGATCGTTAAGGTATAGTGGTTTCTTGAATTAACTTCCATTTTCAATTTTGATGCAGCTTCCATTTTTATTTTTATTCAACTTCCATTTTTATTCAATTTCCTTGTCTATTCAACTTCCTTTTTTATTTAATTTCAAATAGATCGTTAAGGCATAGTGGTTTCCTAAATGAACTTCCATTGTTACTTTTATTCAACTTCCAATTTTATTTTTATTCAACTTCCATTTTTCTTGAATTATTTTTCTATTCAACTTCCTTTTTTATCCAATTTCAAAACAGATCGTTAAGGTATAGTGGTTTCTTAAATGAACTTCCACTTTTAATTTTGTGCAACTTCCATTTTTTTTTATTCAACTTTAATTTTTATTCAATTTTCTTTTCTATTCAATTTTCTTTTTTATTTAATTGCCAAATAGAACGTTAAGGTATTAATGAACTTCCATTTTTATTTTTATTCAACTTCCATTTTGGTTCAATATCCGGTTCTATTCAACTTTCATTTTTATTTAATTTCAAAATAGATCGTTAAGGTATAGTGGTTTCTTGAATGAACTTCCATTGTTAATTTTATGCAACTTCCATTTTTATTCAATTTCCCTTTCTATTCAACTTCTTTTTTTATTTAATTTCCAAATAGATCGTTAAGGTATAGTGGTTTCCTGAATGAACTTCCATTTCTAATTTTATACAACTTCCATTTTTGTTTTTATTCAACTACCATTTTTATTCAATTTCGTTTTCTATTCAACTTCCTTTTTTATTTAATTTCCAAATAGATCGTTAAGGTGTATTGGTTTCTTGAATGAACTTCCATTGTTAATTTTATGCAACTTCCATTTTTATTTTTACTCAACTTCCATTTTTATTACATTTCCTTTTCTATTCAACTTCTTTTTTTATTTAATTTCCAAATTGATCGTTAAGGTATAGTGGTTTTTTGACTGAACTTCAATTTTTATTTTTATTCAACTTTCTTTTGTATTCAATTTCCTTTTCTATTCAACTTCCTTTTTTATTTAATTTCTAGATTGATCGTTAAGGTATAGTGGTTTTTTTAATGAACTTTTATTGTTAATTTTATGCAACTTCCATTTTTATGTTTATTGAACATCAATTTTTATTCAATTTCCTTTTGTATTCAACTTCCATTTTTATTTAATGTCCAAATGGATCGTTACGGTATAGTGGTTTCTTGAATGAATATTTATTGTTAATTTTATGCAACTTCAATTTTTATTTTTATTCAACTTTTATTTGTATTCAATTTCCTTTTCTATTCAACTTCCTTTTTTATTTAATTTCCATGTAGATCGTTAAGGTATAATGGTTTCTTAAATGAACTTTTATTGTTAATTTTATGCAACTTCCATTTTTATTTTTATTGAACATCAATTTTTATTCAATTTCCTTTTGTATTGAACTTCCATTTTTATTTAATTTCCGAATAGATCGTTAAGGTATAGTGGTTTCTTGAATGAACTTCCATTGTTAATTTTATATAACTTCCATTTTTATTTTTATTCAACTTCAATTTTTATTCATTTTCCTTTTCTATTCAACTTCCTTTTTTATTTAATTTCCAAATAGATCGTTATGGTATAGTGGTTTCTTGAATGAACTTCCATTTTTAATTTTATGCAACTTCCATTTTTATTTTTATTCAACTTCAATTTTTATTCAATTTCCTTTTCTATTCAACTTCATTTTTTCTCTAATTTCCAAATAGATCGTTAAGGTATAGTGGTTTCTTGAATGAACTTCCATTTTCAATTTGGATGCAACTTCCATTTTTATTTTTATTCAACTTCCATTTTGATTCAATTTCTTTTCTATTCAACTTCCTTTTTTATTTAATTTCCAAATAGATCGTTAAGGTATAGTGGTTTCTTGAATGAACTTCCATTGTTAATTTTATGCAACTTCCACTTTTATTTTTATTCAACTTCCATTTTATTCAACTTCCTTTTCTATTCAACTTCCTTTTTTATTTAATTTCCGAATAGATCATTAAGGTATAGTGGTTTCTTGAATGAACTTCCATTGTTAATTTTATGCAACTTCCACTTTTATTTTTGTAACGCCCTCAAAATAATACATAATTTCTACATCCAATCTTTCCATAAACGTGATAGATTGTTTACATTTCCATACAAACGTCAAAGTTAATATTACAAAGGTGTATTTCATATAAATTACAAATGTTTACAAGATTAATAGAATGCCCTGCAGGCTTACATCTTTCCAAGTTGTTACTTGGTCAATCAAAAGATGAGTTCTGACTCTTTTACGGGTAAAGCCCTCGGCTAGCATTCACATGTAATCAACAAAATAAATAACAAAGCAGAGTCTTCAACTCCGAAGGACTTCTCGCTCAAGCCACCAGACACAACACCCAACTCTCGCTCAAGCAAAGGAACCCTGGCTCGAGCGAAGGATCTAAAACAAGGGGCTCGCTCGAGCGAAGAACCAAAATTCTGGGCAGCAACACTTGGTCTAAAAATTCACCCAACCTGTAACAAACCTACTCAACACATCCTAAAACTCATATACAAAGAATCGAAGGACAGAAACAAGATACAACAACAACCAACACCCACAGAACCAAGTCCGGGTTACAATAATCAATGGAGGGAAAATCGGGATCGCTATAACCTCCCCCCCTTAAAGAATTTCATCCCCGAAATTAGATACAAGTTTCAAAAACAAGTTTTTCTCAATTCTCGATAACATTACCAACCAATATTCCACAACCTGACCCATTACTGGTCATCCCATCTCTATTCAAGAGGCAATTCTCACAGTTTACTAAAACAAGCATTTCATTGAAATTCAACAAGTTTCTACATACATATTTCACAATTGCATATCATATTCAATGTTCATGATAGATTTCCCCTACTACAACACATCCAACATATACAATGTTAAATTAAACTTCCATTTCAAGGCATATGACATAATACTACCATAAACCGAAACATGCACAATGTTTTATAACTGAAGGCATATTCAATGTTCTTAAAGTTTATCAATACAACAAAATATTCAACATCCACTCAATTACCTACCAATAAAGCCAAATACTTCTCTTGGACCTCTAATTCACCCTCCCAAGTGGCTTCCTCAACTCCGTTATGTTTCCACAACAGCTTAACTAATGGAAAAGTCCTGCTTCACAAGACTCGATAACAATAATAACAGTATGACACGTCCAACCACTACAGTGTCCTGAGACATCCACCACATCTCGACTACCGACAATACCCAAACCAGTATTTAGTACCTAATACCCCAACATAGGAAACACGAAAATATTAGTATACAAGGCTTTCAGTCAACTTTCACAAAACAAGAACGCAAGACAAAGCACGGGTAAAGAACAATATTATGGCACGTTATTACCCCAAAATTTCGAGGTCTTGCCAAAGACATACAATATGTAACCAGCAACTCAGGCTAGGTTAAATCTAACTTCTCAAAAGATATTCCAATCAGGTTAAAGAAATCATTTTATTTACTTCCTGTGTTTCAAAGCACTCAGTTTCTCCTAAAATATTCAGACTTATACTGCCACCACTTAAACACGTCATTTACAATTGGCCATAGCCGAAAAGATTTTTCTCAAATTATTTTCTTGAAAATGAGGATCGCAAATTCACGTTTCGATTCAAAATCATTTTAGTTTATGAAGAGTACCCAATGTCCCTTCCGTGAATCATAGCATAACCATCCACAAAACCCGTCATACTCACGGTGATGACGCAATACCTCAAGAACAAAACTTTCATGATAGGGACCCCCGAAAATTTGAAATTTCCAACAATGCAACGACACAAAGGATAACATTGTATGTGCATCTATGTTTGGGAGAAGATAGGGGATGTACTCCATAGGTGGTTATATGTTTAAATACATTGTACGTGTATCATTGTTTGGGAAGGGTTGGGGAATGTACTCCATAGATAATTAGGTTGGCCGAGGCGTCCGGGGTGAAAGTCCCGAGACCTTATAAAGTAAAGTATTAGTTACGTGAGATATAGTCTCATTTTGAATCATGGGTAATGGAAGAGTTAACAAGTCGAGTGGTAGTCTCACTTAAATTGTTTGGCTAGATATTGAACCATAATTAGGAACTGATCGGGATAAATAAGGGAAGTGGATGGTAGCATGGATGTAATTGTTATCGGGCTATGAGAAAGGTATGATAATGTTTATACGTGTCGATCATCTGTTGTGTGATAATGTTTTAGTTATTTCTCATATTGGGTTTCGTATATTTCTACTGGGCTTTGGCATCACATACCATGATCAATCAATACACATATTTGCTGTATTATTCCAACCATCACATTCAATGACATAACACGTTCAATTAGTTTCAATTTTCCCTAATCAACATACAGTGTCTACAACAATCAAGACTATCCTCCACCGATAGCCCAAAGCAGTTATCTCTAAACAGATAATAAATTCATCAACAGATAAAATATTGACAATCTCATAGGTGAGTGATTAAATTATCCAACTACACCTTTCAATCTCATAGTTTCCCAATTTCATGGATATCAACTCAGTTTCATATTTCCACATTTTCCCTAAATTAATTATACAAATTAATTTATTACAAAAAGTAGGGCATTTTTCCTTTTTCTCAAATATTGATCCTAAGATCAAATTCCACCAATTCAACTCTTAAACTCATATTTCCAAGGCCTTAAATACACATGGAGTTTTTAAACACAAAACCCCTCTTTCATAAATTACAAACCAAACCCTAACTTTTTCCAAAATTACCCAACAACACCATCTACTCAAAATACACAATATTTATGTCAAAACTCATAAGAAGGAGTAGATCATCCCTACCTCAAAGTTAGGAGCTCAAAGGAGATGAGGAGAAAAACCAAAGATACTACAAATGCGAGATTTTTCGGATCAAAGTGAAGCCCACCCCGAGCACAACCTTTCTTACAAAGGGACTAGGCTAGAAACACACTAGAAGTAGATCAATCCCTAGAGAGAAGGTAAGTGTAGCGAGAGAGGGAGCTGAATCTAGGGTTTTGAAATCAAAAGGGATGAAAAAGTGAAGTGTAATCCCACTGCTGACTACTGATATAACACAGGCTCGCTCGAGCGAAGGATTGGTCGCTCGAGCGACCAATATACAGACCACACTAACACGCACCGTACTAAGCAAAACCTCCTCATTTAATTAACAAGGATTTACCACGCCATGACATTCGTCATTACTACGTAACCGTTCGAGCCGAACACAAACAAACATAGTACCTTCATCCCTTAAGGACCTATAGGGTCCACTCTTTATTCCACATTCTACTCGTCACTCGTCTCGAGAGTACCATCAAGACACTAAGCCTCCGTGCCAAACCACTAGCCATTGCTACCGTTGGACAACCACCTTGAACCAGACCCTGACACAGTCGCATGCCACCGACAAGGCTTTCAAAGACTCACTATCCTAGCTCTCTTGAAGAGTAAATGTAACGCCCTCAAAATAAAACCCATCATCTATAAGATTAACATGCATTAATAATAGAAAACGAAACATTCTATTATCCATCAGAGTATTACTAAATAAAAGCATTACATGTAACATAAAAATAAATGCCCTACGGGCTTACATCTTGCCAAGCCAACACTTGGACACAAAGAAATAAGAGTCTAACTCAATACAAATAAAGTCCTAGGCTTGAATGTTTACATGTATCAAATAAAAACAAATAAATAAAAACAAGTCTTCGAGTCCAAATCCTCACAAGCTAAGTCCTTGGAGGTAATGAACCACCTGAACCTGAAAATGAAGTTCCCATATAGGGTGAGCCACAGCCCAGTAGAGAAATACTAAACCAAGCATATGAATTAACTAAAGCAGTAGCATCTGATACATGGTTAACACCGGATAATCAATTTACAAATTCATGACACGAATGTCTACATTGCCTATGACACGATGTCTATGGCATAATTCACCTTCCATTTATGGCTCAGAACCTGGCCAAATAACTCAACTGGGGTTTCATCTTTTATTAACAATACTTCCAATTCAACAGGAATAACAATTCAAGTTAAACCTAACATAACGAATACACATGTTGGTATTATATCAATCACAATCAAATTCACTTCCATACTTCCCAACTGATACACATTTTGGTGATGTATCATATCAACAATAAATAGAAATATTTCTATTATCAATAAGCACACATAAAAGTGATGCTAATGGAGTCCATCCCCTATCTCCTCCCAACAATTCCGGTTTAGAGGTCCATCCCCTATCTTCCCCTAAACCGTGGAGTTCATCCCCTATCTCCTCCAAACCAAATGCATATGCAATGAAACACACAATTGCCATATACAACACATAATCAATACATGAATGTTCTGTATTAATTCAACAGTCAAGATAAATGACTTAATTTCAGTTATACCTAAGCCGCATGCAAGGTCTACAACAATTAATGACTATCCTCCACCGATAGCCCAAAACAATTATTTCTAAGCAAGAAATAACTATTACAATAAATGTAATTTCAATAATTTCAATATTCTCTAAGGTAAGTATTTAAACTACCAAATACAACAATAAACCACTAAATTCCCCAATCTCATGAATTTACCCCAATATCACAATCTTCCTTTAAATTAATTATATAAATTAATCTATGACAAAACTACCCCCACATACCAAAATACCACCACTTAGGATTAAAGCGTATAAATGGAGTAGGAAATCCCTACCTCGAAGAAATAACTCAAAAAGGAGAAGATGAAGATGATGCCCAAAACTCCAAAGTGCTCCAAACCAACAATTTCTCAGATTAAAATGTAGCCCTCACTCTCCTCTACCTTTTTAATGAAGGAACTAGGGTAGATACACACTCTAAATAGATCAATCCTAAGAGAGAAGATGAGTTGGGAGAGAGAGAACTCGTAACCTAGGGTTTTATAAACTGAAAGGGGCTGAAAAACTGTTTTAAAACACGCTGCTGCGTATTTAAATCTGATTGGCTCGCTCAAGCGAAGACCTGGTCGCTCGAGCGACCAGACACAGAAAAGCTCGCTCGAGCGAAGAGAAGCTCGCTCGAGCCAAAAACAACCCAGCTCGCTCGAGCAAAGAAAATCTCGCTCGAGCCAGAAAACACTGCTCACAGGTCTAAGTACTGGACGCAAAGCTCGCTCGAGCGAAGGAACCCTGGCTCGAGCGAAGAAACAAAAATAAAGACCTCGCTCGAGCGAAGAAGAGCTCGCTCGAGCGACCAACCCAAAAACTGGACAGCAACTCTTGGTTTCAAACCCAACCAACCTGTAACATAATCTGCCCAACACATCCTATAACCCAAAGCTAAGGAATTAAAGGACGACAACAACAATAATACAACAATGGAATCTACGGAACATAAGTCCGGATACAATAATCAAAAGGGAAAAGACCGGGGTCGCTATAGTAAAGGTCCTCATCCTCCTTGCTATCATCCCAAACCTTCCTCCGTAAACACCATACTATTGTGACTCTACTCACGGGTCACACCCAAACCAGGGGTTATACGCCCAACCAATCTTACCGACAGCATCTCCTAGCCTACCCGGTATTCAGATACAAACCTATCGCATTCTACCACCACAAAGGAGTCTGGAAACTTAGGGAAATACCCATTATACCACTGCCCAAGATATAACACCAGCTGCTTACAACACACCACTTCCCGATGCCAACAACCACAATCTTATATAGGGACCAACACTCCCTCAGTTAAAACAACCAATCAGTACATATGCCAATTTGGCAACATTACCTACCATGAAGATAAAAGTCTATTCCTAATGGAATTATGCGCTATGCCTCCGTAAAACATCATGTTAAATATACAACACCTAGTATTAATCGCACACTTTACATCCTCTCGAGGAGATCTCACGACAGTAGACCAAAATTTCTACCACGCACATAAGATCAAATAGATAACACATATGAGATTCCACACTTCCGGCAAGTATAACTATTCTCGCCCCATAGTGGTCCTGAATAAGATACGCATCCCTCCATAATTCTTCCAGATTTGAAAACATGGCTCACCAGCCCTCGCTTCTCTAAGCCAAATCACACACATACAAATGCATTAACTCAAAAATTCCGCGGTTGCACAACTTATCACATTAATAAAACCTTAGAGCTACTACATGGTCCAATCTGCCCATCTCAAGAAAATAAATAAGCACAGGCATAGATAAATATATATATAAACAAACAACCTTGATGTTCCAACATTCAAAATACATTGGTTACACAACAGAACCCAATGATTACAAAACGATAATTCACCGATTACAAAACGGATTAGTCAAAACAAAACCATCCCATCGGTATTACCACCACTACCGTCCCTCGCTGGACTGCAAAAGTTGATCATTCTCAAACCCAAGACATCCTACGAGCTTACAAGCCACGGACAAGAACTACAGATGTACCCCAACTGGCCACACCTGGAACAACTGCAAATTTCCCCAACTGGGGCTTGGGAACTCGACTCTCCTGAGGCCCTCGAAATCTAGCATGTTTGTCCCCCAAAACGGTATTGCCCCTGTCCAGTCGGATAAGGCTGGACCTGACTAGGTTGCAAAACTCCCAAAGAAGCCCCTGGCTAAGTACAGAAACGTTTGATATGACCTGGCTGATTACACACCCAACAAGTAAGTGGCTCCCAAGCATGAGACTGGTTCAAAGTCTGAGCTGATGGAGACCCCAACAACTGCTTCCCCAATGAGCATTCGATCGACCCAAAACCTGGCTGGCTAGATGATTCTAGTGGGGTAGTTACTGGTCGGACTGCCAACCCTGCCCTCTTCCTCTGTGGGCAAACCGAAGACTTGTGGCCCAGCTGTCCACATCTGAAACAACCAGCTGACCCCCTACTCTAAGACTGTCCTGAAACTTGAACCTCTCTAGACCTCCCAACAGAAGAGTCCGAAACCCCTGGCGAAGAAAAGGACTTAGCCTGGGACGGAGCATACTTTCACCTCCACGTCTTACTGGGCCTAGAGTACCTATAAACCGTAGGAGTTACCGAGATGGCCTCCTCCCTAACCTGACCAACACTCACAACCATGGACTCTTCCCTATTTTGTCCCATAGTTAGCACCGCTGCCTCTACATGAGCTGCCGCCTTAATGAGCACACTATAGCTCCTATGCCAAGACCCAGCAATCCTTTCTCGGATGTCGTCACATAGCTTACTCTCAAACTCTGAACAACGCAATTCCTCCATCTCCACCAATTCTGGGGCAAACCTCGACAGGTTAGCAAACCATGCCTCAAACTATACCAAAGGTGTAGTACCTTAGCGTAACTCCACAAACTGTTTCCGCAACTCTTCCCGCGTGGAAGGAGGGAAATCAAAATTTCCTCGTCTAGGCATCCTAGAAAAAGTAACAAAGGTATTAGTACATTTTCAAATGTACCGAAATTATTTCACTCGCATCCTAAAGCATTGGACAACTGTAATTCATTCCACGTAAGCACATAATCACATAAGCACTTACGAATTTCATTTCTGGATAATGACAGTCCCGAGGCGTTGCTAGAGTTACGGTTAGAAACAGCATTCATCAAGTGCTTTTCCAACAGGACTCCCAGAAACCCAAGGATCCAATCAACATCCTAGAAATTAAACCCCATATCCATATAGTCACATAAACTTGTTATCAAATAAACACATAACATCATGCATAAGTGTCTAACAAGCGAGACAAACCCATTGTGGTACTAACCACTTCCCGCGTACCCAAAGTATTCGAACCCAGTACGCTCTGATACCAAGTTGTAACGCCCTCAAAATAATACATAATTTCTACATCCAATCTTTCCATAAACATGATAGATAGTTTACATTTCCATACAAACATCAGAGTTAATATTACAAAAGTGTATTTCATATAAATTACAAATGTTTACAAGAATAATAGAATGCCCTGCAGGCTTACATCTTTCCAAGTTATTACTTGGTCAATCAAAAGAAGAGTTCTGACTCTTTTACGCGTAAAGCCCTCAGCTAGCATTCACATATAATTAACAAAATAAATAACAAAGCAGAGTCTTCAACTCCGAAGACTTCCCAAGTAAAGATCTTGAACTTGGCACGTCTCCTGTACCTGAAAATGGTATCCCAAGTAGGGTGAGCCAAAGCCCAGTAGAAATATACTAAACCCAATATGAGAAATAACTAAAACATTATCACACAACAGATGATCGACACGTATAAACATTATCATACCCTTCTCATAGCCCGACAACAATTACATCCATGCTACAATCCACTTCCCTTATTTATCCCGATCAGTTCCTAATTATGGTTCAATATCTAACCAAACAATTTAAGTGAGACTACCACTCGACTTGTTAACTCTTCCATTACCCATGATTCAAAATGAGACTACATCTCACGTAACTAATACTTCACTTTATAAGGTCTCGGGACTTTCACCCTGGACGCCTCGGCCAACCTAATTATCTATGGAGTACATTCCCCAACCCCTCCCAAACAATGATACACATACAATGTATTTAAACATATAACCACCTATGGAGTACATCCCCTATCTTCTCCCAAACATAGATGCACATACAATGTATTTAAACATATAACCACCTATGGAGTACATAAATAATATGTTAAAGTATATGAACACATATGGAGTACATCCCCCATCTCCTCCCAAACAAGTTACATACTTAATGTGTTAAAGTATATGAACACATATGTGTGTGGAGTACATCCCCTATCTCCTCTCACACACTGGAGTACATCCCCTATCTCCTCCCAAACAAGATACATATATAATGTATTTAAGCACTTCATCACATGCCATGATCAATCAATACACATATTTGCTGTATTATTCCAACCATCACATTCAATGACATAACACGTTCGATTAGTTTCAATTTTCCCTAATCAACATACAGTGTCTACAACAATCAAGACTATCCTCCACCGATAGCCCAAAGCAGTTATCTCTAAACAGATAATAAATTCATCAACAGATAAAATATCGACAATCTCATAGGTGAGTGATTAAATTATCCAACTACACCTTTCAATCTCATAGTTTCCCGATTTCATAGATATCAACTCAGTTTCATATTTCCACATTTTCCCCAAATTAATTATACAAATTAATTTATTACAAAGGTTAGGGCATTTTTCCTTTTTCTCAAATATTGATCCTAAGATCAAATTCCACCAATTCAACTCTCAAACTCATATTTCCAAGGCCTTAAATACACATGGAGTTTTTAAACACAAAACCCCTCTTTTATAAATTACAAACCAAACCCTAACTTTTTCCAAAATTACCCAACAACACCATCTACTCAAAATACACAATATTTATGTCAAAACTCATAAGAAGGAGTAGATAATCCCTACCTCAAAGTGAGGAGCTCAAAGGAGATGAGGAGAAAAACCAAAGATGCTCCAAATGCGATATTTTTCGGATCAAAGTGAAGCTCACCCCGAGCATAACCTTTCTTATAAAGGGACTAGGCTAGAAACACACTAGAAGTAGATCAATCCCTAGAGAGAAGGTAAGTGTAGAGAGAGAGGGAGCTGAATCTAGGGTTTTGAAATCAAAAGGGATGAAAAAGTGAAGTGTAATCCTGCTGCTGACTACTGATATAACACAGGCTCGCTCGAGCGAAGGATTGGTCGCTCGAGCGACCAGACACAAAGAAAACCTCGCTCGAGCGAAGAAAGTCTCGCTCGAGCCAACAATGCAAAGCTTCAGGTCTGCAACCAGAAGCATGCTCGAGCGAAGAAAAGATCGCTCGAGCGAAGAACTCCAAAACATAGTCCTCACTCGAGCCAAGGATTGCAACTCTCAGGTCTAAACCCACATACAGACGCACGCTCGTGCGAAGGACTTCTCGCTCAAGCCACCAGACACAACACCCAACTCTCGCTCGAGCAAAGGAACCCTGGCTCGAGCGAAGGATCTAAAACACGGGGCTCGCTCGAGCGACAAAAGCCTCGCTCGAGCGAAGAACCAAAATTTTGGGCAGCAACACTTGGTCTAAAAACTCACCTAACCTGTTACAAACCTGCCAAACACATCCTAAAACTCATATACAAAGAATCGAAGGACAGAAACAAGATACAACAACAACCAACACCCACAGAACCAAGTCCGGGTTACAATAATCAATGGAGGGAAAACCGGGATCGCTATAATTTTTACTCAACTTCCATTATTATTCAATTTCCTTTTTTTTCAACTTCATTTTTTTTTTAATTTCTAAATATACCATTAAGGTATAGTGGTTTTTTTTAATGAACTTCCATTTTTATTTTTATTCAACTTCAATTTTTATTCAATTTCCTTTTCTATTCAGCTTCCTATTTTTTTTTTTAATTTCCAAATATATCATTAAGGTATAGTGGTTTTTTGAATGAACTTCAATTTTTATTTTTATTCAATTTTCATTTATATTCAATTTCCTTTTCTATTCAACTTCCTTTTTTATTTAATTTCCAAATAGATCGTTAAGGTATTAATGAGCTCCCATTTTTATTTTTATTCAACTTCCATTTTGATTTAATTTCCTTTTCTATTTAACTTCCTTTTTTATTTAATTTCCAAATAGATCGTTACGGTATAGTGGTTTCTTCAATGAACTTCCATGGTTAATTTTATGCCACTTCCATTTTTATTTTTATTCAACTTCTACTTTTATTCAATTTCCTTTTGTATTCAACTTCCATTTTTATTTCATTTCCAAATGGATTGTTACGGTATAGCGGTTTCTTGAATGAATTTTTATTGTTAATTTTATGCAACTTCAATTTTTATTTTTATTTTTTATTGAATATCAATTTTTGTTCAATTTCCTTTTGTATTCAAATTCCATTTTTATTTAATTTACAAATAGGTCGTTAAGGTATAGTGGTTTCTTGAATGAACTTCCATTATTAATTTTATGCAACTTCCATTTTTATTTTTACTCAACTTTCATTTTTATTCAATTTCCTTTTCTATTCAACTACTTTTTTATTTAATTTCCAAATAGATCGTTAGGGTATTGTGGTGTTTTGAATGAACTTCAATTTTTATTTTTATTCAACTTTCATTTGTATTCAATTTCCTTTTCTATTCAACTTCTTTTTTTATTTAATTTCCAGATAGATCGTTAAGGTATAGTGGTTTTTTGAATGAACTTTCCTTGTTATTTTTTTGCAACTTCCATTTTTATTTTTATTGAACATCAATTTTTATTCAATTTCCTTTTGTATTCAACTTCCATTTTTATTTAATTTCCAAATGGATCGTTACGATATAGTGGTTTTGTAACAACCCTCGCATTGCCTTAGTCATGCTCACATGCATATATATATATGTAACTTTGTCTTGTTAAGTTGCATTTATGAAATCCTGTTTTGTTTTATCTATGTGTTGTTGCATGCTTTGTTCCTTGCTTGGTGTGTGTTTAGCCGAGGTCATCTTAAGCCTAAGTCACACCTTTGAACCTCTTACACCTAGAACCATCTTGGAACCATTTTGGTTGACCTCCACCTTCACCCTAGATATTGGCCAGATGTCATTATCTAGGCCGAGGTGTTCATCACCAAGGCCGAGATGTGTATTATCTAGACCGAGATGTTATACCAAAGTGATCTTGTTTCTGGACTGGAATGACCTAGATCGAGGTGTGGCACATCTAGGCCGAGGTATGGTACAACTCGGCCAAGTTTTGTCCGTCCTAGCCGAGATCATTGTTCCCTTACTTGCCGAAGCCCATGTACTAGCCGAGATCATTAC
Organism: Camellia japonica; assembly: GCA_030407325.1. NCBI lineage: Eukaryota > Viridiplantae > Streptophyta > Magnoliopsida > Ericales > Theaceae > Camellia > Camellia japonica. Next base: position 28,687 of record JAPPVO010002429.1, read on the forward strand.
CTGCCGAAGTGCCTATGCCATCTTGCTTGTTGAACACACTTTGTCATAGTCTTGTCTTTTCACTCAGTCACCTTTTTGAGAAGAGCCAACCAGCCGATGCCACGTGTCCCAGCAGAGGGTTAAGTCGGCCAGCAGAGAGAGAAAACATATCATTTCTATATCTTTGCCTTTATAGAGAGAGAAGCTCTAGGAAGAGGGAAGAAGAAGTTCTTAGAGAGGGAGTGGATTTCCAAGCTTAATCTTTAGAGTTGAAACCGTTTGATTCATGTTTTGAGGTTAGAATCTCGATCTACTCTTGTTGTTCGTATTGTTCATCTAGCTGCATTGCATGATCGAGCACGATTTGTAAGCCATGCATTGATTTAAAGTTTGGTTTTAGAAAGAGAAAGTAATATTCATGTGTTCTTGAATAAAAGCCTTGTTTGATCCGAAAGCTTGCATCAAGATTCATGTTTTTGTGTTTGTTCTCTTAAGATCTTCAAGTATGGGTACCCAGGTCCATGTTTTCGAACTCATCTCATGAAATCCCAGATTTCGTAATAACAAGTTGTGATTGAGCATTCATGTTTTTCATGTTCTTCATGTTCATGTTCTTCATGTTTTTCAGCAGAGGGAAACCCAGATTTTCCCGACTTCATTTCCTTGAATGTGGCCATCGGGACCACACCTCGGCAAGGAGGTGTGGGACCTCGGCCAAGACCTGGTTGGTGCCCATCATGTTTTCCTGAGATGAGAAACAGTATTTTGTTTTGGTCCGACTTAGTTTTGAAGGAATGCCGAGATCATTTGCATTCATGTAAAGCTTGTTTGAGAGTGCATTCAATAGACTTTGCCATGTGTTTGTAGGACTTGGACTCTTGCTTTGACCCCAATGCTTGAAGAACTAAGTGAGTGGTATTTTAATAAAGTTATGTTATAAAGTTTTGATAAAGCCTTGCTTTGCTTTGTTTTGGAAAAAGTATTTGTTAAGCATGAATGAATACCCCTATGTTGTGTATCATGTATTAGCCTTGTTTTGGATGACATTCTTGACAAGTCCTTACGTGCTAGAGGACTTTAAGCCTTTGTAGCACAAGTCCTTACGTGCTAGAGGACTCTAAGCCTTTGTAGCACAAGTCCTTACATGCTAGAGGACTCTAAGCTTTTGTAGCACCTTTGGTTAATGTCATCCTTTGGTAGTATGTAGATGTTGTTAACATCCAAGAAGCTTTGAAAGATTTGATAGATGAACTTAGTTCATCCCTTTGATTTGTAAAGTTACGATATGTATAGTTTTGGAAAAGATCTCGGATATCATTCATGCAAACCCCTTTATTGATTATATCATTCACTGAGTATCCAAGCTCACCCTCTCTATATATATGTAGGTGATGAGCAGGACGGCGGTGACGCCTAGATGCGTTTGGCATGATGTTTTGGATTCATACTTTTGATGGCATCTTGAAGACTATGCTTCTTGGCTTGTGATTCATTGTATTTTACATATGTCGGCTTGAGAAGTCTTTTGATCAAGATGTATCATGTACTTATTTTATTGTATTCAAGTTGTGAGACCTCGATATGATGTATGTCATTTCATTTGATTTATGCACAGCTCTTATGGACTAATTAGAATTAAATTATTGCTTCTGCACATGTAAGCCCCATATGTATACTCTGTTTGTGTGTGAATATTTGTAAGTTGGCCTTTGGTAATCTCGGATTACTGGCCATCATGGCACCATTCTACTAGGGGCGGAATGGGGTCGTGACAGGTTTCTTGAATGAATTTTTATTGTTAATTTTATGCAACTTCAATTTTTATTTTTATTTTTATTGAATATCAATTTTTGTTCAATTTCCTTTTGTATTCAAATTCCATTTTTATTTAATTTCCAAATAGGTCGTTAAGGTATAGTGGTTTCTTGAATGAACTTCCGTTATTAATTTTATGCAACTTCCAATTTTATTTTTATTCAATGTCAATTTTTATTCAATTTTTATTCAATTTCCTTTTCTATTCAACTTTCTTTTTTATTTAATTTCCAAATAGATCGCTAAGGTATAGTCGTTTCCTGAATGAACTTCCAGTTTTAAGTTTATGCAACTTCCATTTTTATTTTTATTCAACTTCAATTTTTATTCAATTTCCTTTTTCTCTTCATCTTCTTTTTTATTTAATTTCCAAATAGATCGTTAAGGTATAGTGGTTTCTTGATTGAACTTCCATTTTAAATTTTTATGCAACTTCATTTTTATTTTTATTCAACTTCCATTTTGATTCAATTTCGTTTTTTATTCAACTTCTTTTTTTACTTAATTTCCAAATAGATCGTTAAGGTATAATGGTTTCTTCATTGAACTTCCATTGTTAATTTTATGCAACTTTCATTTTTATTTTTATTCAACTTCCATTTTTATTTAATTTCCTTTTCTATTCAACTTCTTTTTTTATTCAATTTCCAAATAAATCGTTAAGGTATAGTGGTTTCTTTAATTAACTTCCATTTTCAATTTTGATACAACTTCTATTTTTATTTTTATTCAACTTCCATTTCTATTCAATTTCTTTTACTATTCAACTTCCTTTTTTATTTAATTTCCAAATAGATCGTTAAGATATAGTGGTTTCTTGAATGAACTTCCATTGTTAATTTTATGCAACTTCCATTTTTATTTTTATTCAATTTCTTTTTCTATTCAACTTCATTTTTTATTTAATTTCCAAATAGATCGTTAAGGTATAGTGGTTTCTTGAATTAACTTCCATTTTCAATTTTGATGCAACTTCTATTTTTATTTTTATTCAACTTCCATTTCTATTCAATTTCTTTTACTATTCAACTTCCTTTTTTATTTAATTTCTAAATAGATCGTTAAGATATAGTGGTTTCTTGAATGAATTTCCATTGTTAATTTTATGCAACTTCCATTTTTATTTTTACTCAACTTCCATTATTATTCAATTTCTTTTTCTATTCAACTTCATTTTTTATTTAATTTCCAAGTACACCGTTAAGGTATAGTGCTTTTTCGAATGAACTTCCATTTTTATTTTTATTCAACTTCAATTTTTATTCAATTTCCTATTCTATTCAACTTCTTTTTTCTTTAATTTCCGAATAGATCGTTAAGGTATAGTGGTTTCTTGAATGAACTTCCATTTTCATATTTGATGCAACTTCCATTTTTATTTTTATTCACCTTCCATTTTCATTTAATTTTCTTTTCTATTCAACTTCCTTTTTTATTTAAGAATAAAGATTGGGACCCCCTTTCCTTTACCCCCTTTTGACCGCCTTTCTTTTTTGATTGGTCACTTTTTCTTTTCTTTTCTTTTTTTTTCTCCTCCTCCAATCACCACCCGCCACGTGTGTGTGGGGGTGGTGGGGGTTGAAGTTTGAGGGGGTCTAAATCACTGCTGTTTATTTAATTTTCAAACAGAGCGTTAAGGTATAGTGGTTTCTTGAATGAACTTCTATTGTTAATTTTATGCAACTTCCATTTTAATTTTTATCCAACTTCCATTTTTATTCAATTTCCTTTTCTATTCAACTTCTTTTTTTATTTAATTTCCAAATAGATCGTTAAAGTATAGTAGTTTCTTGAATAAACTTCCATTTTTAATTTTATGCAACTTCAATTTTTAATTTTATGCAACTTCCATTTTTATTTTTATTCAACTTCTATTTTTATTCAATTTCCTTTTCTATTCAAATTCATTTTTTATTTAATTTGCAAATAGATCGTTAAGGTATAGTTGTTTCTTTAATAAAATTCCGTTTTTAATTTTTTGCCACTTCCATTTTTATTTTTATTCAACTTTCCTTTTTATTCAATTTACTTTTCTATTCAACTTCCTTTTTAATTTAATTTCCAAATAGATCGTTAAGGTATAGTGGTTTCTTGAATGAACTTCCGTTTTTAATATTATACAACTTTCATTTTTATTTTTATTCAATTTTCATTTTTATTCAATTTACTTTTCTATTCAACTTCGTTTTTATTTAATTTCCAAATAGATCGTTAAGGTATAGTGGTTTCTTTAATGAAATTCCATTTTTAATTTTAGGCAACTGCCATTTTTATTTTTATTCAACTTCCATTTTTATTCAATTTCTTTTTCTATTCAACTTTCTTTTTTATTTAATTTCCAAACAGATCGTTAAGGTATAGTGGTTTCTTGAATGAACTTCCATTTTTAATTTTATGCCACATCCTTTTTTATTTTTATTCAACTTCCATTGTTATTCAATTTCCTTTTTCTATTCAACTTCCTTTTTTATGTAATTTCCAAATAGATCCTTAAGGTATAGTGGTTTCTTGAATGAACTTCCATTTTTAATTTTATGCAACTTCCATTTTTATTTTTATTCAACTTTCATTTTTATTCAGTTTCCTTTTCTATTGAACTTCCTTTTTTATTTAATTGCCAAATAGATCGTTAAGGTATAGTGGTTTCTTGATTAAACTTCCATTTTGAATTTTATGTAACTTCCATTTTTATTTTTATCCAACTTCAATTTTTATTCAATTTCCTTTTATTTTCAACTTCCTTTATTATTTAATTTCCAAAAAGATCGCTAAGGTATAGTGGTTTCTTGAATGAACTTCCATTTTTAATTTTATGCAACTTCCATTTTTATTTTTATTCAACTTCCATTTTTATTCAATTTCCTTTTCTATTCAACTTCCTTTTTTATTTATTTTCCAAATAGATCGTTAAAGTATAGTGGTTTTTTGAATGAACTTCCATTATTAATTTTATGCAACTTCCATTTTTATTTTTATTCAAGTTCCATTTGTATTCAATTTCCTTCTCTATTCAACTTCCTTTTTTATTTAATTTCCAAATAGATCGTTAAGATATAGTGGTTTCTTCAAGGAACTTCCATTTTTAATTTTATGCAAATTTCATTTTTATTTTTATTCAACTTCCATTTTTTTTTTCAATTTCCTTTTCTGTACCACATTTTTTTTCTTTAATTTCCAATAGATAGTTAAGGTATTGTGGTTTTTCGAATGAACTTCCATTTTTAATTTTATGCAACTTCCATTTTTATTTTTATTCAACTTCAAGTTTTATTCAATTTCCTTTTTTATTCAACTACCTTTTTTATTTAATTTCCAAATAGATCGTTATGGTATAGTGGTTTATTGAATGAACTTCCATTTTTAATTTTATGTAACCTCAATTTTTATTTTTATTCAACTTCAATTTTTATTCAATTTCCTTTTCTATTCAACTTCCTTTTTTCTCTAATTTCCAAATAGATCGTTAAGGTATACTGATTTCTTGAATGAACTTCCATTTTCAATTTTGATGCAACTTCCATTTTTCTTTTTATTCAACTTCCATTTTAATTCAATTTCCTTTTCTATTCAACTTCCTTTTTTATTTAATTTCCAAATAGATCGTTAAGGTATAGTGGTTTCTTGAATGAACTTCCTTTGTTAATTTTATGCAACTTCCATTTTTATTTTTATTTAACTTCCATTTTATTCCACTTCCTCTTCTATTCAATTTCCTTTTTTATTTAATTTCTGAATAGATCGTTAATGTATAGTGGTTTCTTCATTGAACTTCCATTGTTAATTTTATGCAACTTCCACTTTTATTTTTACTCAACTTCAAATTATTATTGAATTTCCTTTTTTTTCAACTTCCTTTTTTATTTAATTTCCAAATATACCGTTAAGGTATAGTGGTTTTTTGAATGAACTTCCATTTTTATTTTTATTCAACTTCAATTTTTATTCAATTTCCTTTTCTATTGAACTTCCTTTTTTTTTTTTTTTTAATTTCCAAATATATCGTTAAGGTATAGTGGTTTTTTTGAATGAACTTCAATTTTTATTTTTATTCAATTTTCATTTATATCCAATTTCCTTTTCTATTCAACTTCCTTTTTTATTTAATTTCCAAATAGATCGTTAAGGTATTAATGTGCTCCCATTTTTATTTTTATTCAACTTTCATTTTGATTTAATTTTATTTTCTAATCAACTTTCTTTTTTATTTAATTTCCAAATAGATCGTTACGGTATAGTAGTTTCTTGAATGAACTTCCATCGTTAATTTTATGTCACTTCCATTTTTATTTTTATTCAACTTCCACTTTTATTCAATTTCCTTTTCTATTCAACTTCTTTTTTTATTTAATTTCCAAATAGATCGTTAAGGTATAGTGGTTTCTTGAATGAACTTCTATTTTTAATTTTGTTCAACTTCCATTTTTATTTTTATTCAATTTCCATTTTTATTCAACTTCCTTTAATATTCAACTTCGTCTTTTATTTAATTTCCAAATAGATCGTTAAGGTGTAGTGGTTTCTTAAATGAACTTCCATTGTTAATTTTATGCAACTTCCATTTTTATTTTTACTTAACTACTTTTTAATTTAATTTCCAAATAGATCGTTGGGGTATTGTGGTGTTTTGAATGAACTTCAATTTTTATTTTTATTCAACTTTCAGTTGTATTCAATTTTCTTTTCTATTCAACTTCTTTTTTTATTTAATTTCCAGATAGATCGTTAAGGTATATGGTTTCTTGAATGAACTTTCGTTGTTAATTTTTTGCAACTTCTATTTTTATTTTATTGAACATCAATTTTTATTCAATTTCCTTTGTATTCAACTTCCATTTTTATTTAATTTCCAAATGGATTGTTACAGTATAGCGGTTTCTTGAATGAATTTTTATTGTTAATTTTATGCAACTTCAATTTTTATTTTTATTTTTATTGAATATCAATTTTTGTTCAATTTCCTTTTGTATTCAAATTCCATTTTTATTTAATTTGCAAAAAGGTCGTTAAGGTATAGTGGTTTCTTGAATGAACTTCCATTGTTAATTTTATGCAACTTCCATTTTTATTTTTATTCAACTTCAATTTTTATTCAATTTTCTTTTCTTTTCAACTTTCTTTTTTATTTAATTTCCAAATAGATCGTTAAGGTATAGTAGTTTATTGAATGAACTTCCAGTTTTAAGTTTATGCAACTTCCATTTTTATTTTTATTTTTATTTAACTTCAATTTTTATTCAATTTCCTTTTTCTATTCATCTTCCTTTTTTATTTAATTTCTAAATAGATCGTTAAGGTATAGTGCTTTCTTGATTGAACTTCCATTTTAAATTTTTATGCAACTTCCATTTTGATTCAATTTCGTTTTTTATTCAACTTCCTTTTTTATTTAATTTCCAAATAGATCGTTAAGGTATAATGGTTTTTTGAATGAACTTCCGTTGTTAATTTTATGCAACTTTCATTTTTATTTTTATTCAACTTCCATTTTTATTCAATTTCCTTTTCTATTCAACTTCTTTTTTTATTCAATTTCCAAATAAATCGTTAAGGTATAGTGGTTTCTTTAATTAACTTCCATTTTCAATTTTGATGCAACTTCTATTTTTATTTTTATTCAACTTCCATTTCTATTCAATTTCTTTTTCTATTCAACTTCCTTTTTTATTGAATTTCCAAATAGATCGTTAAGATATAGTGGTTTCTTCAATGAACTTTCATTGTTAATTTTATGCAACTTCCATTATTATTTAATTTCCTTTTCTATTCAACTTCATTTTTTATTTAATTTCCAAGTAGACCGTTAAGGTATAGTGGTTTTTTGAATGAACTTCTATTTTTATTTTTATTCAACTTCAATTTTTATTCAATTTCCTATTTGAAAAATCTAGAAACCTCCTAGATGTTGATTTGTGATTATGTATCAATTTTAAGCAGAATATAACAATCCCAATCAAACAATCAAGACAAAGAGACACAACGATTTTACGTGAAAAAACCACAATTGGACACCTCCAATTGTGATAAAAAAACCACGGGCAACAGCCACAAGAACAATCCACTAAGAAGATTTAAAGGAATTACACAGGTATACTCTCAATTACCTAGCGAATCCACAACGCCTAATTGAACCAACCTCTATGTGCCTCTTCCAACCCCATCTTCACCACGGAATAGTCTTTCTGATGAGCCACTCCAGAATCCACCGAAGCTTCAGGCTCGAATTCTTCAGAATCCACCGAAGAACAACTCTCTCTTTTGTATAACAAGCAAAACCTTTGATGTACTCTCTTTTAAACCATGAGTTGAATACTCAATAAAAACATCAAAGAAAACCTAACAAAATATCTCTAGATATAAACCTTAAGATCCTTAAAGAAGATCTGGAGAAGTACCTCTAGTGTTTGGGAGAAAACCAACTATTTATAGAAAACCAAAGCAATCCTAATTTCAGAAGAAAACCAACTCCTTAATGAATCTGGAAATCTGGGATCGCGCGGTCCACTCGAGCGTGGGTCTGCCCGCTCGAGCGGAGACTTCATATTTTGTGATTTCATATAGGCTCCACGCTCGAGCGTCGGTTTCCACGCTCGAGCGTCGAATCACATCATCCAGTACTTTTTCAGGCATATCCGAGATACTGTTAGCTCCCAAACCCCGCTCGAGCGTCACTTTCCCCGCTCGAGCGGGAAGACCAAAACTGGAAAAACTGGAAAAGTATAACATGAGCGGACAGGCAACTTTGAATGCATTTTTGCATTTTGCTTCGGGCTGCGAGCTAACTGGGCAGCTCGACCCCCGTCATAATAAGTGAAGTGGCAATCTTGAAAGCATTAACATCACAAACTTCTCTGCAAGGCTCGATTCTGGTTGGATTCGCATCTAATAAACTCATAGCCTCACTGAAATAAAAATGCGAATAAAATTACAACTCAAAGGAGTTTTGTCAAACGGGGTTGCCAATAATAAAAACCTAACACTATTCTATTCAACTTCCTTTTTTCTTTAATTTCCGAATAGATCGTTAAGGTATAGTGGTTTCTTGAATGAACTTCCATTTTCATATTTGATGAAACTTCCATTTTTATTTTTATTCACCTTCCATTTTCATTCAATTTCCTTTTCTATTCAACTTTTTTTTTTATTTAATTTCCAAATAGATCGTTAAGGTATAGTGGTTTCTTGAATAAACTTTCATTTTTAATTTTATGCAACTTCCATTTTTAATTTTATGCAACTTCCATTTTTATTCAATTTCCTTTTCTATTCAAATTCCTTTTTTATTTAATTTGCAAATAGATCGTTAAGGTATAGTGGTTTCTTGAATGAACTTCCGTTTTTAATTTTATGCCACTTCCATTTTAATTTTTATTCAACTTCCATTTTTATTCAATTTACTTTTCTATTCAAATTCCTTTTTTATTTAATTTCCAAATAGATCGTTAAGGTATAGTGGTTTTTTGAATGAACTTCCGTTTTTAATTTTATGCAACTTCCATTTTATTTTTATTCAATTTACTTTTCTATTCAACTTCCGTTTTTATTTAATTTCCAAATAGATCGTTAAGGTATAGTGGTTTCTTTAATGAAATTCCATTTTTAATTCTAGGTAACTTCCATTTTTATTTTTATTCAAGTTCCATTTTTATTCAATTTCTTTTTGTATTCAACTTTCTTTTTTATTTAATTTCCAAACAGATCGTTAAGGTATAGTGATTTCTTGAATGAACTTCCATTTTTAATTTTATACCACATCCTTTTTTATTTTTATTCAACTTCCATTGTTATTCAATTTCCTTTTTTATTTAATTTCCAAATAGATCCTTAAGGTATGGTTGTTTCTTGAATGAACTTCAATTTTTAATTTTATGCAACTTCCATTTTTATTTTTATTCAACTTCCATGTTTACTCAGTTTCCTTTTCTATTGAACTTCCTTTTTTATTTAATTGCCAAATAGATCGTTAAGGTATAGTGGTTTCTTGATTAAACTTCCATTTTGAATTTTATGTAACTTCCATTTTTATTTTTATTCAACTTCTATTTTTATTCAATTTCCTTTTATTTTCAACTTCCTTTATTATTTAATTTCCAAATAGATCATTAAGGTATAGTGGTTTCTTGAATGAACTTCCATTTTTAATTTTATGCAACTTCCATTTTTATTTTTATTCAACTTCCATTTTTATTCAATTTCCTTTTCTATTCAACTTCCTTTTTTATTTAATTTCCAAATAGATCGTTAACGTATAGTGGTTTCTTGAATGAACTTCCATTATTAATTTTATGCAACTTCCATTTTTATTTTTATTCAAGTTCCATTTGTATTCAATTTCCTTCTCTATTCAACTTCGTTTTTTATTTAATTTCCAAATAGATCGTTAAGATATAGTGGTTTCTTCAAGGAACTTCCATTTTTAATTTTATGTAACTTCCATTTTTATTTTTATTCAACTTCCATGTTTTTTTCAATTTCCTTTTCTGTACCACATCTTTTTTTCTTTAATTTCCAATAGATAGTTAAGGTATAGTGGTTTTTTAAATGAACTTCCATTTTTAATTTTATGCCACTTCCATTTTTATTTTTATTCAATTTCCATTTTTATTCAATTTCTTTTTCTATTCCGCTTCCTTCTTTATTTAATTGCCAAATAGATCTTTATGGTATAGTGGTTTCTTGAATGAACTTCCATTTTTAATTTTATGCAACTTCAATTTTTATTTTTATTCAACTTCCTTTTTTATTTAATTTCCAAATAGATCGTTATGGTACTGTGGTTTCTTCAGTGAACTTCCGTTTTTAATTTTATGCAACTTCTATTTTTTTTTTTATTCGACTACCATTTTTATTCAATTTCCTTTTGTATTCAACTTCCTTTTTTATTTAATTTGCAAATAGATCGGGGATGGACTCCACTGATACAACAAATCTGTGTATCATTTGAAATATGGAAGTGTTGAAGTATGGAAGTATTTTAATATGAATTATATTCTCATGTGAATTGTGAAGTATGGAAGTGTGTTAATATGTGTTATAGTCTCATTGAATTGTTTGGCCAGGTTCTGAGCCATAATTATGAATTGAAACTGTATAAGTGATGGAAACTGAAATAAAAAATAGATGTACTTGTTGTTGAATTGAAAAGTATTGTAAGTTGCTTTATAAGTGTCAACCATACATCAAATGCTATTGTTTTAGTTATTTCTCATACTTGGTTTAGTATATCTCTACTGGGCATTGGCTCACCCTATATGAGACATCATTTTCAGGTTCAGGTGATATGCCACCTCCAAGGACATAGCTTGGGAGGCTTAGAGGCTGAAGATCCCTTTTTGTTATTTACCTTTTTGTGTATTACATGTAAATTTAAGCGAGGGCTTAATGTGTATGAGTTAGTACTCTCCTTTTGTAACCAAGTGTTGGCTTGAAAAGTTGTAAGCCCGTAGGGCATTATTTTTGTTGTCAACATGTAATACTTTTGTGATAAATACTCTGATAAATAGATGCACACTTTATTCTCTTGAATATATTGTCAATTTCTTGTATCATGAATGTATGAATTATGGGTTTATTTTGAGGGCGTTACAACTTGGTATCAGAGCGTACCAGGTTCGAATATTTTGGGTACGCGGGAAGTGGTTAGTACCACAATAGATTTGTCTCACTTGTTAGAGACTTAGATGTAATGTTATGTGCTTATGTGATAACATGTTTATGTGACTATATGGGTATGAGATTTAGTTTCTAGGATGTTGACTGGATCCTTAGGTTTCTGGGAGTCCTATTAGAAAAGCACTTGATCAATGCTGTTTCCAACTGGAACTCTAGCAACGCCTCAGGACTGTCATTATCCGGAAATGAAATTCGTAAGTGCTTATGTGATTATGTGCGTACGTGGAATGAATTACTGTTGTCCAATGCATTAGGACACGAGTGAAATAGCTTCGGCACATTTGTGAATGTGCTAATGTTCTTCGTTACCTTGATTAGGATGTTAGGACGAGGATGTAGTGGTAGGCGAGGTAGGCCTAGGAGGCAAGAGAAGCCTATACCGGATGAGATTCCGGTGCAGTAGGAGGGTGTTGGTCAGGCCAATGTGGCCGAGCCAGTAGGTCAGCAGGCCATGGGCGCCTTAGCTCGCGAGATGGCAGGAGCATTGAGGGAATCCATGGACATTCTCAGAGTTGAGAATCAAGTCCAGACCCATGTGGTTGAAGAAGGGCCTTCTTTTATGGAGAGGGAGTTTTTCCGGTCCAATCCGGATGAGTTTGTGGGGGATCCTAAAGAGCCACTCAAGACTGATGAATGGCTTAAGCAGATGACGAAGATGTTTGAGATGCTTGGCATCGAAGATGGGGCATTGAAGGTGACCTTGGCGTCTTTCCAATTGAAGGGAGACGCGGGTCAGTGGGGGAAGTTCGTGCGAGGTCGTATTGGAGGGACTTGGGAGGCTTTCGTTGATGCCTTTCAGGAGAAGTTTTTTTCTCCCGCTGTTAGGGAGAAGCTGAGGGATTAGTTCTGTCAGCTTAAGCAGCTGAGTACACCAGTGGCCGAGTTTGAGGCTGCATTTACCAGTTTGTCTAGGTTTTCACCTGAGCTAGTGGTGTCTGAGGAACGCCGTTGCCTTGAGTTCAAAAAGAAGTTGAGACACGGACTCAAGACTAGGGTTGCTGGGTCCATGACTCGGGAGTATGGGCACCTTGTGGATGCTGCGGCGCATCTTGAGATTATTATGCAGGAGGAGGAGGAGAGGATGAGGGGCTCCAAGAGAAGTCAGGACGGCCAAGGGGATGGTCGGAGGCAGAGGGGTTCTAATCCTCAGCAGTCCCAGGGTGCTTTTGCGAGATCTACCTTTCCAGGGCTGAGTGTAGGTTCTGGGAGAGGCAGTCAGGGAGACATTACTTGTTACAAGTGTGGTCAGCTAGGCCACAAGTCTCCAGCTTGCCCGCAGAAGGGCGAAGGGCAGAGAGCAGCTTCATCTTCGGCTTGTCCTCAAAGCCAGAGTCAGGGCAGAGGTCAGCCGATTTCTTGTTACCAGTGTGGTCAGGCGGGGCACCTGAAGAGGTTTTGCCCACAGTTGAGTGGCACATCGGATGCATCTGGTTTGAGACAGACTCAGAGTTACCAGCCAGCTCAGTCTGTTCAGGCCTCGAGGGCCAATCAGGGAGCCTCATCGTCTCAGTTTGTGCAGCAGACTTATGCTCCGAGAGGTGAGTAGGTAGATCAGAGACATTCAGGGCGCGTGTATGCCGTTACCGCTCATGATCTTGTACCGGCTCCATCTATTGCGAGAGGTACCTTTTTGTTTTGCAACTCGGTTGCCAATGTGTTGATTGATACGGGTGCATCCTATTCCTTTATATCTGCTGCATTTGCATCTGTTTTGGGGTTGGAGTTGGCGCAGTTAGCAACTCCTATTTGTGTTGTATCACCTGTTGGGGGAGAGTTGATTTTGAAACATGGGTGTAGAGGCTGTGATAGTGAGGTCGCCGACCGCCGGCTTCCATTTTCTTTCGTAGTTATGGCTATGTCGGGTTTTGATGTGATTTTGGGTATGGACTGGCTATCGTCATACTGGGCTGTTATTGATTGCTACCGCCAACGGGTTACTGTGTGTACCTTCAGCGGGGATTGTTTCCACTTCTTGGGAGACCGGGTTGGTAGTGTTTTGCCACCAGTGTATGATCCGCGAGGGCAGAGTGAGCTTAGTTGTCTTCTCGCTAGCTGTATGAGTAGTGAGTGTGATGAGACCCAGACTATATTGCCAAGAGTGGTTTGTGAGTACTCGGACATCTTTCCCGAGGATCTTGTTAGTTTGCCACCCCATCGAGAGGTGGAGTTTTCTATTGATTTAGTGCCTGACACAGTGCCGATTTCCATGGCACCTTACCATTTCGCCCCAGCTGAATTGAATGAGTTGAAGATTCAACTCCAGGAGTTGCTAGATAAGGGCTTTGTCCGCCCTAGTACCTCGCTGTAGGGAGCACCGGCCCTCTTTGCTAAGAAGAAAGATGGGGCTTTGAACTTTGCATTGATTACCGGAAATTGAATCGGGCTACGGTTAAGAACAAGTACCCTATGCCCCGTATAGATGATTTGTTTGACCAGTTGAAAGGGTCCCGTTGTTTCTCTAAGATAGATTTGAGATCGGGTTACCATCAGTTGAGGGTCAGGGAGGAAGATGTTCCGAAGACGGCATTCCGTACGCGGTATGGCCACTATGAGTTTTTGGTGATGCCTTTTGGGCTCACCAATGCACCAGTAGTGTTTATGGATTTGATGAACTGGATATTCTGGGAATTCTTAGATCGTTTTGTAGTTATTTTCGTGGACGACATCCTGATTTATTCACCTTCTGAGGAGGAGCACAAGGAACACTTAAGAGTGGTGCTTGAGTTGCTTAGAGCCCATAGGCTGTATGCCATGCTTGGGAAGTATCAGTTTTGGCTAACAGAGGTTAAGTTCTTAGGCCATGTAGTCTTCGGGGAAGGGGTGTCTGTTAATACACCCAAGATTGAGGCAGTGCAAGATTGGGCACAGCCTAAGAGTGTTTTTGAGATCCGCAATTTTCTGGGATTAGCTGGGTATTACCGCCGGTTTGTGAAAGATTTCTCCAGGCTAGCTTCACCATTGACTAGATTGACGCGGAAAGGGGTCAAGTTTGTATGGAGTGAGACGTGTGAAAAGTCGTTCCAAGAGCTGAAAGTTAGACTTACCACCGCTCCGATTTTGATTATTCCGGAGAGAGGTTTGGGCTATGCGGTTTATTGTGATGCCTCACGAGAGGGTCTGAGTTGTGTGTTGATACAAGAGGGGAAAGTGGTAGCCTATTGCTCGCGGCAGTTGAAAATACACGAGAGGAATTACCCTACACATGACCTAGAGTTAGCAGCTGTGATTTTTGCCTTGAAGATTTGGAGGCATTACCTATATGGTGAGAGGTTCGAGGTGTTCTCGGATCATAAGAGTCTGAAGTATATGTTTACACAGAAAGACTTGAACTTGAGGCAAAGAAGGTGGATGGAATTTATTGAGGATTACGACTTCGAGTTGCATTATCATCCGGGAAAGGCCAATGTTGTGGCCGATGCCCTTAGCAGGAAATCCATTAGTGATGTAGCTTGTATAGCCATCTGGGAGTGGGAGATATTAGGTGCACTTGGCGAGTTTGATTTGCTTTTGGGTGAATTTGTTGAGTCTGCGGCTTTGTTTTCAGTAGTTGCGCAGCCTACACTTGTGAATCGAGTGCTAGAGGCACAGAGAGGTGATCTTGAGGTAGAATTCCTCCGGGAGAAGATCCCCAGTGGGAAGCTTGAGAAGGGTTTGACTGTGTACCCTGACCTGAGTGTGAGATACCGAGACCGTTTGTTTGTGCCAGAGTCTTGTCGAGAGGAAGTACTCCGAGAGTTTCACCATTCACGCCTTGCGGTGCATCCGGGAGGCACTAAGATGTACTGTGATTTGAGTCGCCAGTTTTGGTGGCAGTTTTTGTATCTAAGTACCTTACTTGTCAGCAAGTGAAGGCCGAGCATCAGAGGCCAGCGGGTTTGTTACAACCCTTGCCTATAGCTGAGTGGAAGTGGGAGCATGTCACGATGGACTTCGTTGTAGGTCTTCCGAGGACTCATCGGGGTAGTGATGCTATTTGGGTGGTTGTAGACCGGTTGACTAAGTCGGCGCACTTTATCCCTATGTGCGTGAGAGATTCGGTAGATCATCTTGTCGACTTGTATGTTCGGGACATAGTGAGGTTGCACAGGGTCCCAGTGTCGATCGTCTCAGATAGAGATCCGCGTTTTACTGCTAGGTTGTGGTAGAATTTGCAGAGTGCCTTGGGCACTAGATTAACCTTTAGCACGACTTATCATCCTCAGACTGACGGGCAGTCCAAGCGTACTATTCAGATCCTTGAGGATATGCTTCGAGGTTGTGTCCTTGACTTTAGTGGGTCGTGGGAGAGGCACTTGCCCTTAGTGGAGTTTGCCTACAACAATAGTTTCCAATCGAGTATTGGTATGGCACCGTTTGAGGCCTTGTATGGCCGACTGTGTAGGTCTCCAGTGTGTTGGGCCGAGGTGGGTGATGCACCTTTGTTGGGCCCAAAGTTGGTTCGGGAGACGACGGAGAAAGTTGAGCTTATCCGTAAGAGACTTGTTACAGCCTAGAGTCATCAAAAGTGTTATGCTGACCGTAGGAGGAGGCCTTTGGTATTTGGGATGGGTGATCATGTTTTCTTGAAAAGATCACCTAGGCGTGGATTGATGAGGTTTGGTAAGAGTGGGAAGTTGTCCCCTCGATTTTTAGGCCCTTTCGAGATCCTTGAGAGGATTGGCGTGGTTGCCTACCGTTTAGCTTTGCTGCCGTAGTTGTCCGGAGTGCATGACGTGTTTCATGTTAGTATGCTTTGGAAATACGAGCCGGATCCATTGCATGTATTGGATTGGACTGACTTAGAGGTAGATAAGGATGCCTCGTATAAGGAGAGACCGGTTCTAGTCTTGGATAGGCGGGATCAAGTCTTGCGAGGCATGACGATACCCTTGGTAAAAGTTTTATGGAAACATCACGGGGTAGAGGAAGCCACTTGGGAACGCGAGTTGGAGGTCCAAGAGAAGTATCCGGATCTATTTGTGGACATATGATTGTATGTTGAATATTTTGTTGTATTGATAAACTTTAAGAGCATTGAATATGTCTTAAGTTGTAAAACATTGTATATGTTTCGGTTTATAGGAGTATTATGGTAAATGCCTTGAAAACGAAAGTTAATGTAGCATTGTATATGTTGAATGTACTGTGGCAATGCAAATATATCTTTAACATTGAATATGTTATGAAATGGTGGAATATGATATTGGAAATTTTTGAATTTCAAAGAAAGGCATGTTGTTAATGCATATTGAATTATATTGTGAATTGCCTCTTGAATAGAGATGGGATGACCGGTAATGGGTCAAGATGTTGGTTATTGAATTGTAATATTGTTGGGAATTGAGAAATCATGTTTTTGAAACTTATATCTAATTTCGGAGACGAAATTCTTTAAGGGGGGGAGGTTATAACGGTCTCGGTTTTCCCTTCTTTGTTTATTGAATTCCGGACTTGGTTCTATGGATGTATTGTTGTCTTATTCTCATTCTCATCCTTTACTCTTGTATTTGAGTCTTGGGTTATGTTGGGCAGGTTTAGAACAGGTTGGTTGTGTTTAGAAACCAAAAGTTGATGCCCAGATTTTGGCCTTCATGCTCGAGTGGGGCTTTTGACGCTCAAGCGGGCCCTTTGCTTTTGTTCCTCCGCTTGAGCGGGGGAGTTTGACGCTCGAGCGGAATTATTCATCTCTCAGTATTTTCTTCTGCAGATCATCGGACGCTCGAGCGTCTACTTTCACGCTCGAGCGGGGACCTTCGTCTGCAGAACTTCTGGAAGTGTGCATTCGACGCTCGAGCGGCGCTTTTCACGTTCGAGCCGGGCGTTCCACGCTCGAGCGGACTGTGTATTATATCAGTCCGAATTTTGACTATTTGGATCACTTTTTCGACTTTCTCTCTCTCTAGCTTTTCAAAAACTCCATTTGAGAGCTCCTCTCTCTAGAATATCCCTTCTCTCTAGGGTTTCATCTAGTTTTGGTGATCTTCCACCCTTGTCCCTTTGTAAAAAGTGTAGAGCTTGGTGTGGGCTACGTTTGGATCCGAAAATCTTGGGATTTGGAGCACTTCCGAGTTTGTTCATCATCTCCTTTGGGTTCCGAAATTTGAGGTAGGGATAACCTACTCTATTCTATGAGTTTTAACATAAATTTTGGTCATTTTGATTAGTTGGTATTGCTTAGTCATTTTGAGAAAGTTAGGGTTTGATTTGAGGTTATAAAAAGGGGGGTTTTCAAATGTTAAAACCTATGTGTGTATGAGTATAGCGATCCCGATTTTCCTTTCCTTTGTATATTGTATTCCGGACTTGGTTCTGTGGTTGTGTTGTTGTCTCATTCTCATTTCCTTCCCTTACTCTTTGTATTTGAGTATTGGATTGTGTTGGGCAGGTTTGAAATAGGTTGGTTGTGCTTTGGAACCAAAAGTTGATGCCCAGAATTTGGCCTTCACGCTCGAGCGGGGCTTTTGACGCTCGAGCGGGCCCTTTGTTGTTGCTTCTCCGCTCGAGTGGGCGTTCTGACGCTCGAGCGTGAATTTCCATCTCCCAGTATTTTTCTCTGCAGGTCTTCGTACGCTCGAGCGGGAGATTTGACACTCGAGTGTGACCCTTTGATTTTGTTCCTCCGCTCGAGCGGGGAGTTTGACGCTCGAGCAGGGACCATGTCTGCAAAACTTCTACAGGTGTCCAATCGACGCTCGAGCGGGGGTTTCCACGCTCGAGCGGGGAGACTTTTCTATCACTTCGGGATTTCACTTTTTGGATCACTTTTCAACATCCTTTCTCTCTCTTACTTTTCGAAAACCACCATTTGAGAGCACCTCACTCTAAAACCTTAACTTCTCTCTAGGATTTGATCTAGTTAGAGTGATCTCCTACCTTTGGGCCTTTGTAAAAAGTGTTGATCTTGGTATGGGCTATCTTTTGATCCGAAAATCTTGGGATTTGGAGCATCTCGAAATTCTTCATCTTCTCCATCGGGTCTCATCTCTTGAGGTAGGGATTCCTACTCATTTTTATGAGCTTTAACCTAAATGTTGAGCTTTTTGTATCAATGGTTTGATTTGGAAAGTTAGGGTTTGTAATGTGTTATATTGGAAAGAGAGGTTTTGCTCTTTTGATTCAAACATATGTGTTTTGGGTCTAAAAATGAGGTTATTGATGTTGTTGATAATATTCGGACCTTTGGGTCAATATTGAGAAAAATTGGGGGAAAATGCCATGTTTGGGTATATTTGGGTCATTAGTGTAATTAATTACAATTGTTATGGAAATGTGAAATTGAGTTGGAAATAATGAAATTGGCTCATTATGAGATAGAATGGTGGAGTTGGATTTATTAATCGCTCACTTTGAAAATGTTGAAATTATATATCTGTTGAGGCATTTATTATCTGTTTAGAAATAACTGCTTTGGGCTATCGGTGGAGGATGTCTTGATTGTTGTAGACAATGCATGAGGATTAGGCAAACCAAAACTAATCAATTGAATATGTCATCGAATATGACGGTTGGGGTAATACATCAAATTTATGTATTGATTGATTATGTATATGATATGTGTTTATATACATTGTACTGTGTGGGAGGAGATAGGGGATGTACTCCACAATTTAGGGGGAGATAGGGGATGGACTCCTAAACCGGATATTGTTTGGGAGGAGATAAGGGATGGACTCCATCGATGCAGCAATTATGTGTATCTATTGAAGTATTGATACAGCAAATCTGTCTATCATATATGAAGTACGGAAGTGTTTTATTTGAGATTGATACAGCAATTATGTGTATCTATTGTGAAGTATGAAGTGTTTAATTTGAGTTGTTATCTCAATTGAAATGGAAGTACTGTTGATATGAGATGTAATCTCATTTAAATTGTTTGGCCAGGTTCTGAGCCATAGCTATGAATTGAGAAATTGGATAAGAAATGGAAAATGGAATGAAACATGGACACATTGGTCATGTAATTGAAATGGATTATGAATTGATTTATGTGTGTTAAACATTTATCAAATGCTAATGTTTTAGTTATTGCGCATATTATGTTTAGCATATCTCTACTGGGCGCTGGCTCACCCTATATGGAACATTATTTTCAAGTACAGGAAATATGCCACCTCCAAGGACGTAGCTTGGAAGGTTTGAGGCTGTTGAACTTTTTGTTGTTTTTGGTGTATTACATGTATATCAAGCCAAGGGCTTATTATCTGTTTTGAGTTAGTGCTCTCCTTTTTGTAACCAAGTGTTGACTTGGAAAGTTGTAAGCCCGTAAGGCATTTACTTTTGTTGTCAACATGTAGTACATTTTGTAATGAACACTCTGATGATATGTAATTATGCATTATTCTCTTATGTCTAAGCATGTCAAGAATGTATGATTTGTGGGTTTATTTTGAGGGTGTTACAACTTGGTATCAGAGCGTACTGGGTTTGAATACTTTGGGTACGTGGGAAGTGATTAGTATCATAATGGGTTTGTCTCGCTTATTAGAGACTTACGTGTAATGTTATGTGCTTATGTGATAACATGTTTATGTGACTATTTGGGTATGGGATTTAGTTTCTAGGATGTTGATTGGATCCTTGGGTTTCTGTGAGTCTTGTTGGAAAAGCACTTGATCAATGCTGTTTCTAACCGGAACTCTAGTAACGCCATGGGACTATCATTATTCGGAAATGAAATTCGTAAGTGCTTATGTGATTATGTGCTTACGTGGAGTGAATTACTGTTGTCTATGCAATAGGACGCGAGTGTTATAGCTTCGGCACATTTGTGAATGTGCTAATGTTGTTCGTTACCTTTATTAGGATGTCAGGACGAGGACGTGGTGGTAGGCGAGGTAGGCCTAGGAGGCAGGAGATGCCCACACCGGATGAGATTCTGGAACAGCAGGAGGGGGTGGGTCAGGCCAATGTGGCAGAGCCAGTAGGTCAGCAGGCCATGGGCGCCTTAGCCCGCGAGATGACAGGAGCTTTGAAGGAATCCTTGGGCATTCTCAGAGCCGAGAATCAGGTCCAGGCCCATGTTGCTGAGGCAAGGCCTTCCTTTCTGAAGAGGGAGTTCTTCTGGTCTAACTCGGACGAGTTTGTGGGCGATCCTAAAGAGCCACTTAAGGCAGATGAATGGCTTGAACAGATGACGAAGACGTTTGAGATGTTTGGCATCGAAGATGGGACATTGAAGGTGACCTTGGCATCTTTGCAGCTTAAGGGGGATGCGGGTCAGTGGTGGAAGTTCATGAGAGGTCGTATTGGATGGACATGGGAGGCCTTTGTAGGTGCTTTCCAGGAGAAGTTCTTGTCTCCAGCTGTTAGGGAGAAGCTGAGGGACTAGTTTTGCCAGCTTAAGCAGCTGAGTTTGTCAGTGGCCGAGTTTGAGGCCACTTTTACTAGTTTATCCAGGTTTTCACCTGAGCTTGTGGCGTCTGAGAAACGCCGTTGTATTGAGTTTGAGCGGAAGCTGAGGCATGGGCTCAAGATGAGAGTTGGAGGATCTATGACCCGAGATTATGGACGTCTTGTGGATGCTGCAGCCCATGTGGAGATTATGATGCAGGAGGAGGAGGAAAGACAGAGGGGCTCTAAGACGGGTCAAGATGGTCAGGGGGACGGAAGGAGGCAGAGGGGTTCTAACCCTCAGTAGTCCCAGGGAGCTTTTGTGAGATCGACCTTTCCAGTACCGAGTTCAGGTTCTGGGAGAGGCAATCAGGGAGACATCACCTGTTACAAATGTGGTCAGTTGGGCTACAAGTCTCCAGCTTGCCCACAGAAGGGCAGATGGCAGAGAGCAGCTTCATCTTTATAGCGATTCCAGTTTTCCCTTTCTGTATTTGTTGTGTTCCGGACGTTGGTTCCGTGGAGTTAGTGGTTGTATACCTTGTTGTCATCCTTTAATTCCATATGTTTGAGTTTTAGGATGTGTTGAGCGTGTTTTGAACAGGTAGGTTGAGTTTGATCTCAAGTGTTGTAGCCTAGAGTTTTGGTGTTACGCTCGAGCGGGTCATTATGCGCTCAAGCGGAGTTTGCTTTTGGGTTGTCCGCTCGAGCGGGTCTTCTTACACTCAAGCAGAGTTTACACACTCCTGGTATTTCGCGCCTCTGCAAAACTTCTGCAGGTGTGTTTTTCACGCTCGAGCGGATCTTTGGGCGTTTGAGCGGGCAGTGCCTTGTCTGTGGAAGTTCTAGGAGGGGGAAATCTATGCTCGAGCGGACTGGTTTTCGCGCTCGAGCGGATGTACTTTATTCTTGTGTCTTGGCGCTCGAGCAGGCCTTATTGCCCTCGAACGGATCCAGTTTTTTGTTCTTGACGCTTGAGCGTCCTGTTATCCGCTCGAGCGGACCTGTCGTATATCAGATAGCAGTTAAGCATTTTTGAATCACTTTTCACTTTTCTTCTCTCTCTCTCTTACTTTTCCAAAATCGATTTTGAGAGCTTCTCCCTCTAGGAACTCCCTTCTCTCTAGGGTTTGATCTAGTTAGATTGTTCTCCTTTCCTTCGGCCTTTGTAAAAGTTGTGTTGATCGTCGAGGGCTTCGTTTTGATCCGAAACGTTTGGAGTTTAGAGCACTTTGGTTTTGGTCTTCCTCTCCATTTGAGCTCTAACTTCGAGGTAGGGATATCCTACTCCATCTTATGAGCTTTGTCTTTAAATTTTGGTATTTCGATATGTTGGGGGTCGTTGGGTAATTTCGAGAAAGTTTGGGGTCATTGTTTAATTTTCAAAAGAGGGGTTTTCAAAGTTTAAAACCTTTATGTATGTAATACATTGGAAAATGGACTTGGTGTGGGATTATTGAAGGAAATGGAACCTTAGGGTTGGTATTGTAATTATGGGAAAAAGCCCTAATTGTTGATAAATTAATTTGTATAATTAATTTTGGGAAATGAGAAATTGAATAAGAAATATTGAAATTGGAAAGGTTTGGGATTAAAGGGTGTAGTTGGATTAATTTATCGCCCACCTAGATGAATGTTGATAGTTTATCCATTTGCCGCATTTATTGTCTGTTTAGAAATAACTGCTTGGGGCTATCGGTGGAGGATAGTCTTGATTGTTGTAGACAATGCATGATGATTAGGCAAACTAAAACTAATCAATGGAATGTGTCATCGAATATGACGGTTGAAAAATACATTAACTTTATGTATTGATTGATTATGTATATGATCTGTGTTTATATATATTGTGTTGTGTGGGAAGAGATAGGGGATGTACTCCATGGTTTAGGGGAAGATAGGGGATAGACCTCTAAACCGGAATTTGTGTGATATTGATACAACACTAAAATGTGTATCATGGTAAAGTATGAAAGTGTGTGTTTGATTTGATATAGCACTAAAATGTATATCATTATCAATTTTGAAGTATAGAAGTGTTTCTATGTTATATCGATACAGCACCAAAATGTGTATCACTTGTAAAGTAAGGAAGTGGTTTATGTGTAAATGATACAACACCAAAATGTGTATCTGTCGTGAATTTCGAAAGTGTTTTAGTAATGAGTTATAATCTCATTAAATTATTTGGCCAGGTTCTGATCCTTGTTTTCAAACTCAATGTTGAATAAGAAATGGAAAGTGAAATGTAACATGGTTATGATTGTCATGAAACGGTAATATGGCATGAGTTGGAATATAAGTATGGACCATCTGTTGAATGCTATTATTTTAGTCACTGTTTATAGTTGGTTTAGTATATTACTACTGGGCTGTGGCTCACCCTATATGGGACATCATTTTCAGGTACAGGTAGCATGCCACCTCCAAGGACGTAGCTTGGGAGGCTTGGGACTGTTGGACTGTTTTGTGTTTCTTTTTTTTTTTTTGGTTGTATTACATGTATATCAAGCCAAGGGCTTTCTTTGTATAGAGTTAGCACTCTCTTTTTGTAACCAAGTGTTGACTTGGAAAGTTGTAAGCCCTTAGGGCATTTACTTTTGATGTCAACATGTAATACATTTTGTAAAGATTACTCTGATGGAATACAATTATGCTTTATTTTCTTATGTGTGAGCATGCTATTGTTGGTTGATTTATGGGTTTATTTTGAGGGTGTTACAACTTGGTATCAGAGCGTACCGGGTTCGAATACTTTGGGTACGTGGGAAGTAATTAGTACACAATGGGTTTGTCTCGCTTGTTAGAGACTTATGTGTAATGTTATGTGCTTATATGATAACATGTTTATGTGACTACTTGGGTATGGGATTTAGTTTCTAGGATGTTGATTGGATCCTTGGGTATCTGTGAGTCTTGTTGGAAAAGCACTTGATCAATGCTGTTTCTAACCGGAACTCTAGTAACGCCTCGGGACTATCATTATCCAGAAACGAAATTCGTAAGTGCTTATGTGTTTATGTGCTTACGTGGAGTGAATTACAGTTGTCCATGCATTAGAACGCGAGTGTTATAGCTTCGGCACATTTGTGAATGTGCTAATGTTCTTCGTTACCTTTATTAGGATGTCAGGACGAGGACGTGGTGGTAAGCAAGGTAGGCCTAGGAGGCAGGAGATGCCTATACCGGATGACATTCCGGAGCAGCAGGAGGGTGTTGGCCAGGCCAATGTGGCCGAGCCAGCAGGTCAGGAGGCTATGGGTACTTTAGCCCGTGGAATAGCCGATGCCTTGAGGGAGTCTATGGGAATTCTCAGAGCTGAGAATCCAGTTCAGGCTCAAGTGCAGGCCCCAGTTGTTGATGTAGGGCCTTCCTTCTTGAAGAGGGAGTTCTTCCGGTCTAATCCGGACGAGTTTATTGGGAATCCGAAGGAGCCACTTAAGGCTGACGAGTGGTTGGAATAGATGAGCAAGACGTTCGAGATGCTTGGCATCGAGGACGGAGTATTGAAAGTGACCTTGGCATCTTTCCAGCTTAAGGGGGATGCGGGTCAGGGGTGGAAGTTCGTGAAGGGCCGTTTGGATGGCACTTGGGAGGCTTTTGTGAATGCCTTCCAGGAGAAGTTCTTATCTCCAGCAGTTAGTGAGAAGCTGAGAGACCAGTTCTGCTAGCTTTTGCAGTTGAGTTCTTCAGTGGCCGAGTTTGAGGCTACTTTTACTAGCTTGTCTAGGTTTGCACCTGTGCACCTGAACTTGTGGCGTCCGAGGAACGCCGGTGTATCGAGTTTGAGAGGAGATTGAGGCGTGGACTCAAGATGAGAGTTGGCGGGTCTATGATTCGAGATTATGGGCGTCTGGTTGATGTTGCAGCCCATATGGAGATCATGATGCAGGAGGAGGAATGAGGACAGAGAGGCTCCAAGAGGAGCCGGGATGGTCAGGGTGATGGCAGGAGACAGAGGGGTGCTAACCCTCAGCAGTCTCAGGGTGGTGTTGCTAGATCGACCTTTCTAGTGCCGAGTGCAGGCTCGGGGAGAGGCAATCAGGGAGATTTCACCTGTTACAAGTGTGGTCAGCGGGGCCACAAGGCTTCGGCTTGCCCACAGAGGGGAGGAAGTCAGAGAGCTACTTCATCTTCAGCTAGACCGCAAAACTAGAGTCAGGGCAGGGGCCAGTCCTTGTCTTGTTATCAGTGTGGTCAGCCTGGGCACCTGAAGAGGTTTTGCCCACAGTTGAGTGCCACTTCGGACGCGTCTGGTTCTAGGCAGACGCAGGGTTTCCAGCCGGCTCAGTCTGTGCAGGCCTCGAAGGCCAATCTGGGAGCTTCGTCATCCTAGTCTGTGCAGCGGTCGTATGCTCCAAGGGGTGAGCAGGTGGATCAGGGGCCTACTGGGCACGTGTATGCTGTTACCGCATAGGATCTTGTACCTGCTCCATCAGTTGTGAGAGGTACCTTCTTGTTTTGCAACTCAGTTGCTAATGTATTGATTGATACGGGTGCATCTCATTCTTTTGTATCTGCTGCATTTGCATCTGTTTTGGGATTGGAGTTGACACAATTAGCATCTCCTATATGTGTTGTATCACCTGTTGGGGGCGAATTGATTTTGAAACAAGGATGTAGAGGTTGTGATATAGAGGTCGCCGATCATCGGCTTCCGTTTCCTTTTGTAGTTATGCCCATGACGGGTTTTGATGTTATTTTGGGTATGGATTGGCTATCGTCATACCGGGCTATTATTGATTGCTACCGCCAGAGGGTCACAGTATGTACCTTGAGCGGGGAGTGTTTCCATTTCTTGGGGGATCGGGTTGGTAGTGTGTTACCACCGGTGTTTGATCCGCGAGAGCGGAGTGAGCTTAGTGGTCTTCTTGCCAGCTTTATGAATAGTGAGTGTGATGAGACCCAGATTGTATTGCCGAGAGTGGTTTGTGAGTATTTGGATGTTTTTCCCGAAGATCGCGTTAGTTTGCCACCTCACCGAGAGACTGAGTTCTCTATTGATTTAGTGCCCAGCACAGCGCCGATTTCTATGGCACCTTATCATTTTGCCCCAGCCGAGTTGAGTGAGTTGAAGATTCAGCTCCAGGAGTTGCTGGATAAGGGCTTTAGTAGCCCTAGTGTTTCGCCGTGGGGAGCACCGGCCCTCTTTGCTAAAAAGAAAGATGGTGCCTTGAGACTTTATATCGACTACCGGAAGTTGAATCGGGCTACGGTCAAGAATAAGTACCCTATGCCCCATATTGATGATTTGTTTGACTAGTTGAAGGGTTCCCGTTGTTTCTCTAAGATAGACTTGAGATCGGGTTACCACCAGTCGAGGGTCAGGGAGGAGGATATTCCAAAGACGGCATTCCGTACGCGGTATGGCCATTATGAGTTTCTGGTGATGCCATTTGGGCTCACCAATGCACCGGCAATCTTTATGGACTTGATGAACCGGATCTTTCGGGAATTCTTAGATCGATCTGTAGTCGTTTTCGTGGACGACATTCTTATCTATTCACCTTCGGAGGAGGAGCACGACGAACACTTGAGAGTGGTGCTTGAGTTGCTTAGAGCCCATAGGCTGTATGCCAAGTTTGGGAAGTGTGAGTTCTGGCTAGGGGAAGTCAAGTTCTTAGGCCATGTGGTATCCGGGGAAAGGGTGTCTGTTGATACATCCAAGATTAAGGCGGTGCAAGATTGGGCACAGCCTAAGAGTGTTTTTGAGATCCGCAGTTTTCTGGGATTAGCTAGGTATTACCGCCGGTTTGTGAAAGATTTCTCCAGGCTAGCTTCGCCGTTGACTAGGTTGACGCGAAAAGGGGTCAAGTTTGTATGGAGTGAGACTTGTGAAAAGTCGTTCCAAGAGTTGAAGGTTAGATTGACCACCACTCCGGTTTTGATTATTCCGGAGAGAGGGTTGGGTTATGCGGTTTATTGTGATGCCTCACGAGAGGGTTTGGGTTGTGTGTTGATGCAAGTGGGGAAAGTGGTAGCCTATGGCTCACGTCAGTTGAAAATGCACGAGAAGAATTACCCCACACATGACCTAGAGTTAGCAGCAGTAATCTTTGCCTTGAAGATGTGGAGGCATTACCTGTATGGTGAGAAGTTCGAGGTGTTCTCGGACCATAAAAATTTGAAGTATCTGTTTACACAGAGAGACTTGAATCTGAGGCAGAGAAGGTGGATGGAGTTCATTAAGGACTACGATTTTGAGTTGCACTATCACCAGGGAAAGGCCAATGTTGTGGCCGATGCCCTTAGTAGGAAATCCATTACTGATGTAGCTTGTATAGCCATCCGGGAATGGGAGATGTTGGGGGCACTTGGAGAGTTTGATTTGCGTCTGGGCGAATCCGTTGAGGCTGCGGCCTTGTTTTCTGTTGTTGCGCAGCCTACACTAGTGAGTCGAGTGTCAGAGGCACAGGGGGGTGACCTTGAGGTAGAATCCCTCCGGGAGAAGATCTCCGGTGGAAAGGTTGAAAAGGGTTTGTCTGTGTATCCCGACCAGAGTGTGAGATACCGAGACCGTTTGTTTGTGCCGGAGTCTTGCCGAGAGGAGGTACTCCGAGAGTTTCACCATTCACGCCTTGCGGTGCATCCAGGAGGCACTAAGATGTATCGAGATTTGGGTCGCCAGTTCTGGTGGCGGGGTATGAAGAAGGATGTGGCGGTTTTCGTTTCTAAGTGCCTTACTTGTCAGCAAGTGAAGGCCGAGCATCAGAGGCCAGCGTGTAACGCCCTCGAAATAATAACATTAAACCCGTCAATTTAGACATGCATTGGTATAAGAGACAAACATCATTGTATTCCACAGAGTAATTCTTTACAAGAAGCATTACATGTTAACAACAGAATCAAATGCCCTATGGGCTTACAGCTTTCCAAGCTAACACTTGGTTACAAAGAGGAGAGTACTAACTCAAATACACATTAAGCCCTTGGCTTGAAATTACATGTAATATAACAAAAGATAACCAAAACCACAAACGTCTGCCTGCCTCTAGCCTCCCAAGCGATGTCCTTGGAGGTGGCATGCTTCATGTACCTGAAAATGGTGTCCCATATAAGGTGAGCCACAGCCCAGTAGAAATACACTAAACCAACTATAAACAATGACTAAAAGATTAGCAGTTAATAGATGGTCAACACTTATACATTCATTTACATCTTACTACAATTCCATGACAATCAAGTCTATGTTACAATTCACTTTCCATTTCTTATTCAACATTGAGTTTGAAAACAAGGCTCAGTACTCTGGCCAAAACCTTTGATGAGATTATAGTTCATCACTAGAACACTTTCGAAATCCAAGGTGGATACACATTTTGGTGTTGTATCAATAACACATAAACCACTTCCATACTTCATAAATGATATACATTTTAGTGCTATATCAAATTACACAAACATCTCTATAGATAAGCATATGAGCTATATCACTACTACCACAGATAAGCATATGAGCTATATCAACACTTCAATAGACAAGCATATGAGCTGTGTCATCACTCCAATGGGAGAGCATATGAGCTGCATCCCTGGGTCCATCCCCCATCTTCCCTTAACCATTAACCGATTTAGAGGTACATCCCCCATCTTTCCCTAAACCGTGGAGTACATCCCCCATCTCCTCCCATACACAAGCAATGCATATAAACACAGAATCATATACGCAATCAATCAATACATAAAGTTAATGTATTCTATCAATCGTCTATGCATAATGCACATAAACACATTGGTCATATGCACAATCTATCAATACATAAAGTTAATGTATCCTATCAATCGTCATACTCTATGACACATCCAATTGATTAGTTTTAGTTTGCCTAATCATCATGCATTGTCTACAACAATCAATACTACCCTCTACCGATAGTCCAAAGCAATTATTTCTAAACAGGAAATAAATGCACAAATGGATAATATATCAACATTTCAACTAGGTGAGCAATAAATGATTCAACTACACCCTTTAGTCTCATACATTCCCAATTTCAACATTCTCAATTCAATTTCTCATTTTCTTTAATTAATTACATACATTAATTAATTAAACCAATTAGGGCAACTTACCATAATTCACAAAACAACCCTAAGGTTCCATTTCCATCAATGTCCCAACATTAATTTCATTTCTCTATGCCTATCTTGCATATAGGTTTATATAATTAAAACCCAAACTTTCTCCAATATTACCCAACAACCCCCAACATATCAAAATGCTAAAATTCAAAGACAAAGCTCATAAGATGGAGTAGGTTATCCCTACCTCAAAAGGTGACACCCAACGAAGAAGATGAAGAGAACGAAAGTGCTCCAAATCACAAATTTCTCGGATCAAAGGATAGCTCTCGACGATCAACAACTTTTTTGTAAAGGCCAAAGGTGAGGAAATCACTCCTACTAGATCAATACCTAGAGAAAAGGTAGAGCTCTAGAGTGAGAAGCTCAACAATGGTGTTTTTGGAAAAGTAAGAGAGAGAAGAGAAATGAAAAAGTGATTTCAAAAAGTCAAAACACGAAGCTTTAACCTAGTCGCCCCGCTCAAGCGGCCAAACCCCGCTCGAGCGGCCCTCACAGACTCCCGCTCGAGCGGCCAATCCCCCACTCGAGCGTCAGATGCACACTCCCAGCACTTTTGCAGACAGGTTCCCCGCTCGAGCGCTCAACTCCCCGCTCGAGCGGCACACACAAACTCCCGCTCGAGCGGCCAATTCCCCGCTCGAGCGTCCAACACTACACAGGAAATACTGGATAGGTGTATTCCCCGCTCGAGCACCCAAATACCCGCTCGAGCGTACCCGAAACAAAAGGGTCCCCGCTCGAGCGTCAAAATCCCGCTCGAGCGGACAAGCCAAAACCTGGGCAACTAGATTTGGTTCCTAAGCTCAACTAACCTGTTCCAAACCTTCCCAACACAACCCAAGACTCAAATATAAAGGGTAAAGGATGTAAGCAAGATATACACAACAACCAACTCCACGGAGCCTAAGTCCGGATACAACAAATAAAGAAAAGGGAAACCAGGATCGCTATACAGCGGGTTTGTTACAACCCTTGCCTATTGCCGAGTGGAAGTGGGAGCATGTCACTATGGACTTCGTTGTAGGTCTTCCGAGGACTCAGCGGGGTAGTGATGCTATTTGGGTGGTTGTAGACCGGTTGACTAAGTCGGTGCACTTCATTCCTAAGCGTGTGAGAGATTCGGTAGATCATCTTGCCGACTTGTATATTCGGGACGTAGTGAGGTTACACGGGGTCCCAGTAACGATCATCTCAGACAGAGACCCTCGTTTTAATGCTAGGTTGTGGCAGAGTTTGCAGAGTGCCTTGGGTACTAAGTTGACCTTTAGTACGGCTTATCATCCTCAGACTGACGGGCAGTCCGAGCGTACTATTCAGATCCTTGAGGATATGCTTCGAGGTTGTGTCCTTGACTTTAGTGGGACGTGGGAGAGGCACTTGCCCTTGGTGGAGTTTGCCTACAACAACAGCTTTCAGTCTAGTATGGTATGGCACCGTTTGAGGCCTTGTATGGCCGACCGTGTAGCTCTCCGGTTTGTTGGGCCGAGGTGGGTGATGCACCATTGTTGGGCCCGGAGTTAGTGAGGGAAACGACAGAGAAAGTTGAGCTTATCCGTAGGAGGCTTGTTACAGCCCAGAGTCGCCAAAAGAGTTATGCCGACCGTAGGAGGAGGCCTTTGGCATTTGAAACGGGTGATCATGTTTTCTTGAAAATATCACCAAGGTGAGGTTTGATGAGGTTTGCAAAGAGTGGGAAGTTATCCCCTCGGTTTATCAGTCCCTTTGAGATCCTTGAGAGGATCGGGAAGGTTGCTTATCGTTTGGCTTTGCCACCACAATTGTCCGGGGTTCATGACGTCTTTCATGTTAGTATGCTTCGGAAGTACGAGCCGGATCCATCGCACGTGTTGGATTGGACCGACTTAGAGGTAGATGAGGATGCCTCGTATGAGGAGAGACTGGTTCGGGTCTTGGATAGGCGGGATCAAGTCTTGCGAGGCAAGACCATACCCTTAGTAAAGGTCTTGTGGAAACATCATGGAGTGGAGGAAGCCACTTGGGAACGTGAGTTGGAAGTCCATGAGAAATATCCGGACATGTTTGTTGATATGTAATCATATTTTGAGAATTTTGTAATATTGTTGAACTTTAAGAGCATTATATATGTCTTAAGTTGTAAAACATTGTATATGTTTTGGTTTATGAGAGTATTTTGGAACTTGCCTTGAAATGGAAGTTTAATGTAACATTGCATATGTTGAATGTATTGTAGAAATGGAAATATATCATGAATACTGAAAATGATATAGAATTGTGAAATGTGGTATTGAAGTTGTGGAATTTCAGGGAATGCATATCTATAATGCATGTTGTGGATAATGTTGTAAATTGACTCCTGTAAAGAGACGAGATGACCGGTAATGGGTCGAATTGTTAAATTTCGCATCGTAACAACATTGGGAATTGAGAGAATCTTGTTTTTGAAAAACTTGTATTTAATTTTGGGGACGAAATTCTTTAAGGGGGGAAGGTTATAGCGATTCCAGTTTTCCCTTTCTGTATTTGTTGTGTTCCGGACGTTGGTTCCGTGGAGTTGGCGGTTGTATACCTTGTTGTCATCCTTTAATTCCATATGTTTGAATTTTAGGATGTGTTGAGCGAGTTTTGAATAGGTAGGTTGAGTTTGATCTCAAGTGTTGTTGCCCAGAGTTTTGGTGTTACGCTCGAGCGGGTCATTATGCGCTCGAGCGGAGTTTGCTTTTGGGTTGTCCGCTCGAGCGGGTCTTCTTGCGCTCGAGCGGAGTTTACACACTCCCAGTATTTCGCGCCTCTGCAAAAATTCTGCAGGTGTGTTTTTCACGCTCGAGCGGGTTTTCTTACGCTCGAGCGGGTCGCGCTCGAGCGGATCTTTGGGCGCTTGAGCGGGTAGTGCCTGTTCTGTGGAAGTTTTGGGAGGGGGAAATCTACGCTCGAACGGGCTGGTTTTCGCGCTCGAGCAGATGTACTTTATTCTTGTGTCTTGGCGCTCGAGCGGGCCTTATTGCGCTTGAGCGGATCCAGTTTTTTGTTCTTGACGCTCGAGCGTCCTGTTATCCACTCAAGCTGACCTGTCGTATATCAGATAGCAGTTAGGCATTTTTGAATAACTTTTCACTTTTCTTCTCTCTCTCTTACTTTCCCAAAATCAATTTTGAGAGCTTCTCTCTCTAGGAACTCCCTTCTCTCTAGGGTTTGATCTAGTTAGATTGTTCTCCTTTCCTTCGGCCTTTGTAAAAGTTGTGTTGATCGTCGAGGGCTTCGTTTTGATTCGAAACGTTTGGAGTTTGGAGCACTTTGGTTTTGGTCTTCTTCTCCATTTGAGCTCTAACTTCGACGTGAGGATATCTTACTCCATCTTATGAGCTTTGTCTTTAAATTTTGGTATTTCGATATGTTGGGGGTCGTTGGGTAATTTCGAGAAAGTTTGGGGTCATTGTGTAATTTTCAAAAGAGGGGTTTTCAAAGTTTTAAACCTTTATGTATGTAATACATTGGAAAATGGACTTGGTGTGGGATTATTGAAGGAAATGGAACCTTAGGGTTGGTATTGTAATTATGGGAAAAAGCCCTAATTGTTGATAAATTAATTTGTATAATTAATTTTGGGAAATGAGAAATTGAATAAGAAATATTCAAATTGGAAAGGTTTGGGATTAAAGGGTGTAGTTGGATTAATTTATCGACCACCTAGATGAATGTTGATAGTTTATCCATTTGGTGTATTTATTGTCTGTTTAGAAATAACTGCTTTGGGCTATCGGTGGAGGATAGTCTTGATTGTTGTAGACAATGCATGATGATTAGGCAAACTAAAACTAATCAATGGAATGTGTCATCGAATATGACGGTTGAAAAACACATTAGCTTTATATATTGATTGATTATGTATATGATTTGTGTTTATATACATTGTGTTGTGTGAGAGGAGATAGGGGATGTACTCCACGGTTTAGGGGAAGATAAGGGATGGACCTCTAAACCGGAATTTGTGTGATATTGATACAGTACTAAAATGTGTATCATGGTAAAGTATGGAAGTGTGTGTTTGATTTGATATAGCACTAAAATGTATATCATTATCAATTGTGAAGTATAGAAGTGTTTCTATGTTATATCGATACAGCACCAAAATGTGTATCCGTCGTGAATTTCGAAAGTGTTTTAGTAATGAGTTATAATCTCATTAAATTATTTGGCCAGGTTCTGAGCCTTGTTTTCAAACTCAATGTTGAATAAGAAATGGAAAGTGAAATGTAACATGGTTATGATTGTCATGAAATGGTAATATGGCATGAGTTGGAATATAAGTATGGACCATCTGTTGAATGTTATTATTTTAGTCACTGTTTATAGTTGGTTTAGTATATTACTACTGGGCTGTGGCTCACCTTATATGGGACATCATTTTCTGGTACAGGTAGCATGCCACCTCCAAGGACGTAGCTTGGGAGGCTTAGGACTGTTGGACTGTTTTGTGCTTTTTTTTTTTGGTTGTATTACATGTATATCAAGCCAAGGGCTTTCTTTGTATAGAGTTAGCACTCTCTTTTTGTAACCAAGTGTTGACTTGGAAAGTTATAAGCCCTTAGGGCATTTACTTTTGATGTCAACATGTAATACATTTTGTAAAGATTACTCTGATGGAATACAATTATGCTTTATTTTCTTATGTGTGAGCATGCTATTATTGGTTGATTTATGGGTTTATTTTGAGGGCGTTACAATCTTCGGCTCGACCTCAGAGCCAGAGTCAGGGCAGAGGCCAGCCGCTCTCTTGTTATCAGTGTGGTTAGGCGGGGCACCTGAAGAGGTTCTGCCCACAGTTGGGTGCCACATCGGGTGTGTCTGGTTCCAGGCAGACGTAGAGTTTTCAACCCGCACAGTCAGTTCAGGCCTCGAGGGCCAATCAAGGAGCTTCGTCGTCCCAGTCTGTGCAGCAGTCTTTTTCTCCTAGAGGTGAGCAGGTAGATCAGGGGCCTACAGGGCGTGTGTATGATGTTACTGCGCAGGATCTTGTACCGGCTTCATCTGTTGTGAGAGGTACTTTTTTGTTTTGCAACTCGGTTGCCAATGCGTTGATTGATACTGGTGCATTTCATTCTTTTATATCTGCTGCATTTGCATCTGTTTTGGGTTTAAAGTTGGCACAATTAGCATCTCCTATTTGTGCTGTATCACCGATTGGGGGTGAGTTGATTCTGAAACAAGGGTGTAGAGGGTGCGATATAGAGGTCGCCGACTGCCGACTTCCATTTTCATTTGTAGTTATGGCTATGTCGGGTTTTGATGTTATTTTGGGTATAGACTGGTTATCGTCATACCGGGTTGTTATTGATTGCTACCGCCAGAGGGTCACTGTATGTACCTTGAGCGGGGATTGTTTCCATTTCTTGGGGGATCGGGTTGGTAGTGTTTTGCCACCGGTGTATGATCCGCGAGGGCGGAGTGAACTTAGTGGTCTTCTTGCTAGCCTTATGAGTAGTAAGTGTGATGAGACCAAGGTTGAGTTGCCGAGAGTGGTTTGTGAGTACTCGGACGTCTTTCCCGAGGATCTTGTTAGTTTGCCACCTCATCGAGAGATAGAGTTCTCCATTGATTTAGTGCCTGGCACAGCGCTAATTTCTATGGCACCTTACCGTTTTGCCCCAGCTAAAAAGAAAGATGGTGCCTTGAGACTTTGCATCGATTATCGGAAATTGAATCGGGCTACGGTTAAGAATAAATACCCTATGCCTCGTATAGATGATTTGTTTGACCAGTTGAAGGGGTCCCGTTGTTTCTCTAAGATAGATTTGAGATCGGGTTACCACCAGTTGAGGGTCAGGGAGGAGGATATTCCAAAGACAACATTCCGTACGCGGTATGGCCATTACGAGTTTCTGGTGATGCCATTTGGGCTCACCAATGCACCGGCTGTGTTTATGGATTTGATGAACCGGATATTCTGGGAATTCTTAGATTGCTTTGTGGTTGTTTTCGTAGACGACATTCTGATTTATTCACCTTCGGAGGAGGAGCACGAGGAACACTTGAGAGTGGTGCTTGAGTTGCTTAGAGCCCATAGGCTGTATGCCAAGTTTGGGAAGTGTGAGTTCTGGCTAGGAGAAGTCAAGTTCTTAGGCCATATGGTCTATGGGGAAGGGGTGTCTGTTGATACATCCAAGATTGAGGCAGTGCAAGATTGGGCACAGCCTAAGAGTATTTTTGAGATCCGCAGTTTTCTGGGATTAGGTAGGTATTACCGCCGATTTGTGAAAGATTTCTCCAGGCTAGCTTCACCGTTGACTAGATTGACGCGGAAAGGGGTCAAATTTGTATGGAGTGAGACTTGCGAAAAGTCATTCCAAGAGTTGAAGGTTAGATTGACCACCGCTCTGGTTTTGATTATTCCGGAGAGAGGTCTGGGTTATGCGGTTTATTGTAATGCCTCACGAGAGGGTTTGGGTTTTGTGTTGATGTAAGAGGGGAAAGTGGTGGCCTATGGCTCACGCCAGTTGAAAATACACGAGAGGAATTACCCTACTCATGACCTAGAATTAGCAGCTGTGATCTTTGCCTTGAAGATTTGGAGGCACTACCTTTATGGTGAGAGATTCGAGGTATTCTCAGATCATAAGAGTTTGAAGTACCTGTTTACACAGAGAGACTTGAATTTGAGGCAGAGGAGGTGGATAGAGTTCATAGAGGATTATGACTTTGAGTTGCACTATCACCCGGGAAAGGCCAATGTTGTAGCCGATGCCCTTAGTAGGAAGTCCATTAGTGATGTAGCTTGTATAGCCATCCGGGAATGGGAGATGTTGGGTGCACTTGGGGAATTTGATTTGCTTCTGGGCGAGTCCGTTGAGGCTGCGGCCTTGTTTTCTGTTATTGCGCAGCCTACACTTGTGAACCGAGTGTTAGAGGCATAAAGAGGTGACCTTGAGGTAGAATGCCTTCGAGATAAGATCTCTAGTGGAAAGGCTGAGAAGGGTTTATCTATGTATCCCAACCTGAGTGTGAGATACTGAAACCGCTTGTTTGTGCCAGAGTCTTGCTGAGAGGAGGTACTCCGAGAGTTTCACCATTCACGCCTTGCAGTGCATCCGGGGGGCACTAAGATGTATCGTGATTTGGGTCGCCAGTTTTGGTGGCGGGGTATGAAGAGAGATGTGGCCGTTTTCGTATCGAAGTGCCTTACTTGTCAGCAAGTGAAGGCTGAGCATCAGAGGCCAGCGGGTTTGTTGCAACCCTTGTCTATTGCCGAGTGGAAATGGGAGCATGTCACTATGGACTTCGTTGTAGGTCTTCCGAGGACTCAGCGGGGTAGTGATGCTATTTGGGTGGTTGTAGACCGGTTGACTAAGTCGGCGCACTTCATCCCTATGCGCGTGAGAGATTCGGTAGATCATCTTGCCGACTTGTGTATTCGGGACATAGTGAGGTTGCACGGGGTCCCAGTGTCGATCGTCTCAGATAGAGATCCTCGTTTTATTGCTAGGTTGTGGCAGAGTTTGCAGAATGCCTTGGGCACTAGATTGACCTTTAGCACAGCTTATCATCCTCAGACTGACGGACAGTCCGAGCGTACTATTCAGATCCTTGAGGATATGCTTTGAGGTTGTGTCCTTGACTTTAGTGGGTCGTGGGAGAGACACTTGCCCTTGGTGGAGTTTGCCTACAACAACAGTTTTTAGTCGACTATCGGTATGGCACCGTTTGAGGCTTTGTATGGCCGACCATGTAGGTCTCCAGTTTGTTGGGCCGAGGTGGGTGATGCACCTTTGTTAGGCCTAGAGTTGGTGAGGGAAACGACGAAGAAGGCTGAGCTTATCCGTAGGAGGCTTGTTACAGCCCAGAGTCACCAAAAGAGTTATGCCGACCGTAGGAGGAGGCCTTTAGCATTTGAGGCGGGTGATCATGTTTTTCTGAAAGTATCACCTAGGCGAGGTTTGATGAGGTTTGGGAAGAGTGGGAAGTTGTCCCCTCGGTTTATTGGTCCTTTTGAGATCCTTGAGAGAATTGGTGAGGTTACCTATCGTTTAGCTTTACCGCCGCAGTTGTCCGGGGTACATGGCATTGTAGACGTCCCCCGAACGCATCCGGGAGGGTTAGGTCCCGTTCCGTTCATATTGGGTTCACTACAGTTCGGACTCAAATTGTCACGGTTCTTAATCTTGAACCAAAGAGTCCAAATCCGGCAAATCGTTTTGAAAACAGATTTTTTTTGAAAGAAGTGCCAAACATGGACTGCTTTGCCAGATAACAGAGTCGCCACCTAAATATTTTTAAAATGGGAAATTTAGGAAACCCTGACTCGTTGCCAAAGGCCACGTGTCCGTCATCACCAAAGTTGCCTCAGCTCGGGAACTTGGGTACGATTGGGGAAGGTCACTTCGTGAGCACCCCCGCTCGCCCGGTCAAAGACCGGCCTCTACTAACCATGATATCCATTTTGAAAACCTTGTGTTCTTATTCCGGTTATTAGCCTAGGTTACTATGTGATGCTCGCAGCAAACAAGTATAGACTGAGTCGCCCGAATTGGAACAAAACATTTCATGTTTGTTTGTTTGAAAATGGTTTGATGGTGCTACCCGCAGGTAGGCTAAGACGTGGATTTGCCACCCTCAGGTGGGCTTAGAAAAACATGATTTTGCCACTATCTAGTGGGCTTAAAACAAACAGTTAATGAATTGCTCCAATTCAGATAACTCAACCTCCACCCACAGGCATTCAAGGCAGTTATATCACATAAGCATATAGCCTCATGGTAAGCATGCTGTCATGGCAACACTCACACGCATGCAAGGATGCTAAAGCATAAAACTTACCGAGTACTCCAAGCCAAAACAGGAACCGATTAGAAATCATGCATGGATCCTAAGTATACTGAATTGCCTAATGCAACACATGCAAAGATGCAAACTATAGCAGGCTCGGCTGTCCTAAATATGGCATATGAAATGCTACAACTAACACGTATTCAATTCGGAATTGAAATACAAATGCAGTTTGTATGATGCGCCGAGCCCGGTGCGTGCAAAACAGATGAATGATGCAAACATGCTGTCATACTGTATGCTAATTGAAATATGCCCTATATCTAACCATCGTAAGCAGGTAAATAAAAGGGAGAAAGAAATGGGGGTTGGAAGACATACATCACACTCACCCACACTTATTACAGTTGTGCCCTCGCGCAGAGGGTCCGAATAATATACAGTCCGAATAAAAGAATAATACAGATTTCTAATTAATGTACAGATTAACTACAAAAAGTAAAACTGGCATGCAAGCCAGGGACTGCCTTGCTTCTGATGAATAATGTATGCCGGGCTGCTCTGGCGCGGAAATCCACTGGGATGCCCCAATTAGCCTCTGTTTGCACTTTTCTCGAAATGCGTGCCAAACTCTGAAAAGTTGTTGATCCTTGATTTTGCTGCAACAGAGAGCAGGAAAAGGGCATAGCAATGTATTTCACAAATATATGCATGCATCGATCCTCGTGCCACCAATCACGCATATCGATGCATGATGGCCGAGGAGCCGAATTGCACAGCTCAATATAGGATGCAATGCAGATGAATGCTACAACAAAGACCTAACTCCATCATGGGTTATCCGGAGTGTCGGTGACTGGGGAATTGAGACCCGTTCCGTCACTTGGAGTACGAAACGTGCCTCGTTTCCCGTGCCCGGGTTAACTCCTATCCCGAACACGATGCAATATGCATGATATGCATGAAATGCAGCTAATATACAATCCTAACATACATAATGCTATGAAAATGAGATGTCTCGAAATGCGTGCCCACGGGCACGCAAACCGAGGCGGTGACATACAGGCATGAAATGGCAAATGCAATGCAATTGGACTTACACTAACATGAGTGGACCTCAGCCACACTCACATAAGAGGCCGTCGGATAAAAAAGAAGTGCCTCGAAATGCGTGCACACGGGCACGCAAACCGAGGCAATGATATAGAAGCAAGAAAATGGCAAATTGGGCTTACACTAATATGAGAGGACCTCAGCCGCACTCACATAAGATGCCGGCAGATAAAACAGAGGTGCCTCGAAGTGCGTGCCACACGGCGCGCAAACCGAGGCATGGCCCGAAGGCATGAAATGGTACGGGGAATAATATGCAAGCATGCAAACCAAATTTCAGCACCTAAATGAAAGGGAAAACAGTCCCGAAATGATACGGAATGACAACCGATGCATGAAATCATCCCGAAACGTGATTCTAAGTACTCGAAATGGCCTACGGCTATGCTAAACATGCAAAATTGATATATGACAGCAAAAACAGTAGCAAGGCAGCCCCAAATATGGCATTCTTTCAGTACAAATCAAGGCTAAATAACAACCACAAGCATGGCAAAAATAGCTTGCAAAAACGGGGAAAAAGAGAGGGATTACAAAGCAAGTAGTATATACAATGCTCAAACCCAAAAAATCAGTTCTACAACATTAGAGAGGGACTACAAATATGCATTTTTACAGAAGATGAGATCCCCAAATTCAGTGTGTAGATATACAATACATAGCATGCAAAATAAGGGTCAAAAGAGGTTTATAAAGAGAGGTATCATAAGCAATGACCAAACAACTTAAGACCCTTAATAAAACTTGAATAATAGACCAAAATAGGACACTTCACAAGCCTGATGAAGGCCAGAAACAGAAGCTAGAATGGCCTAAACAAACATGCAATTTTACGGTAAATTTGAAGAATTTCAAAGCAAGTACTAAAACAATTACCAAATGGCTTAAGACCCTTCACAAAGCATGATGTATGGACCAAAATAAGACTCCTTCAAGGCCTGATGAAGGCCAAAAACAGAAGCCAAAATAGTCTAACAAAGCATGCAAGATAGGCATAGAACATGGATTCAAAGCAAGTGTATGATAGAGGAGGCAAACATGGTTGAGCCCTTCTTCAATGTTGAAGAGGGGCTCAAAATGAGCACAATATCAGTAGGTTGTATACTCCAACTCAGATCACAAATAGGCTAATTAACTCATGCAATTTTACGGTAAAATGGAAGAATTTCAAAGGAAGTGCATGATAGAGAAGCCAAACATGGTTGAGCCCTTCTTCAATGTTGAAGAGGGGATCAAAATAAGCCCATTCACAGTATATAGTATGCTCGAAATCAGATCACTCAAAAGCCAAACAAAGCATGCAAATTAATGGCATAAAGAGTGATATTGAAGCAAGTGTATGAAGGAGACACCAAACAGGGTTGAGCCCTTCTACAAAGTCGTAGATGGGCTCAAAATAAGCGTAAAACCAGAAGGGGTTAGAGCCCAAAACAGATCACAAGTAGGGTAGAAATTTGAAGCAAAAAAATGCAAGAAAAGGGGAATTGGTGACTTACCCTTGAAGATCAAGCTTTCTTTGCTTCTTGGCTTGAATTTGTTGATCCCTAACCTCTGAAAATTACTCCCTTGCTGCTGAATGGAGGTGGTGTTGGTTGTGCTTGGAGTTGATGAAGGAATGGAAGCAAAACTTGGATGTTTGAAGCTTTTTGGAAGAGAGGAATGGAGGAGATGCATGTATGGAGCTCTCAAGGGATTTTTCTAACCTCAAAACCAGCTGGGAGCTGCTGGTTTTTATGGCCAAAAGAGAGGTCAAAAGGAGGGCCAAAAAGGTGGAAATAATATCTAGATATTTTGCTCTAAATATCTATCAAAATATCTAGATATTTTGCTCTAAATAAAAAGTGGCGTTCGGCCACGAAGTGGGCATCAGAGGCCCCAGTGTTCCTCAAAATGACAAAACAGAGGTACCCGCCAAAAATCGGAGAAAACCGATGCGAAACGAATGCTCGGGGGCCAAACCGCGAGGTTCGGGGCCCGAAAACCGGCTATAAGCACCGAAAGTGGCGTTCGGCCACGAAGTGGGCATCAGGGGCCTCAGTGTTCCTCAGTATGATAAAACAGAGGCACTTGCCAAATTTGAACAGAAACCGGTGCGAAATGAATGCTCGGGGGCCAAACCGCGCGTTCGGGGTCCCGAAAATGGGCCGTGAGCACCGAAAGTGGCATACGGCCACGAAGTGGGTATCTGCGACCCCAGGGTGCCTTGGAATGATGAAAAGAGGTACATGCCAAAAACCGGAGGAATCGGAGACGGTTGGGCGGTCCCGAACCGAGGCACACGGCCTGACGGCTCCGAAAACCGGGAACCGGGCTCCGAAATGGGCAAAATGGCCTACGGCCACGAAAAGTAGCGCACGGCCACCGAGAGATGGTCTACAGGACCACTCCCTTCCCTCAGGAAAGAAAACAGAGAAAACCGAGTCTGGTTCGCAAACCGAGACAAGGCACAGAAGAAGGTTCGGAAGTCCGGAGGCGGGGCGCACGGCCGCGACTCTGAGACTTCTGAACGAGCACAGTATGCGACATCACCGAGCGCTCAATCGGTGACGTCTAAGTCTTAAGGTCGGTCAAAAATGGGGTGTCTACAGTTGCCCCTCTTTGACAGAACTCGGAAGTCAGAAGTGACGGGAGTGAATGTCAAAGCCCAAAGACGACCCATTTTTGACAAGGCCGAAGACTTAGACAATCATACAAGATGAACAGATAAATGTATGCCCGCAGGCTGCCCGCAGGCAGGGGCAAAATGCAAATGATATGCAGGAAGATTTTGATAATTGGACTTACACGCTACGCGAAGCCGGTTTGACAATTGGACTTATACGCTACGCGAAGCCGGGCATTACTCATGATCATGCGAAGAGAGCTATAATGAAGCAATTATGCAAAATAAATACAACATTTTAAGCGAATGCTATGCAAGCGAGTAAACTCGAGCCAAACTACATCTCATGCAGAAAGGATGAAAGAGAATTAAGCAATTCTCACGGTTTCTCACGTGGAGAAGGCTAAAAGTGACTACCGAGAATACCCGGAGTCTCAAGCACAACATCTCTCAGCGTATCGTACACAGGAGAGGAAAGAGTAACACTTCTCAGCGTAGTACACGCGAGAGAAGAAAGATAAAATTTCAGCAGAAGAAGAATAAAATTTCTCAGCGTAGTACACGCAAGAGAAAAAGGAAAGGCAAAGAGAAACCTCATCAGCGTAGTACACGCAAGAGAGGAAAGAGAAGGCAAAAAGAAACCTCTCAGCGTAGTACACGCGAGAGAGGAAAGAGAAAAGCCTCTCAGCGTAGTATACGCGAGAGAAAAAGGGAAAAAGCGAAAAG
Organism: Camellia japonica; assembly: GCA_030407325.1. Taxonomy (NCBI): domain Eukaryota; kingdom Viridiplantae; phylum Streptophyta; class Magnoliopsida; order Ericales; family Theaceae; genus Camellia; species Camellia japonica. Next base: position 70,727 of record JAPPVO010002429.1, read on the forward strand.
AAACCTCTCAGCATAGTACACGCGAGAGAGGAAAGAGAAAGAGCGAAAAGAAACCTCTCAGCGTAGTACACGCGAGAGAGGAAAGCAAGAAGAAACCTCTCAGCGTAGTACACGCGAGAGAGGAAAGAGAAAAAGCGAAAAGAAACCTCTCAGCGTAGTACACGCGAGAGAAGAAAGATAAAATTTCTCAGCAGAAGAAGAATAAAATTTCTCAGCGTAGTACACGCAAGAGAAAAAGGAAAGGCAAAGAGAAACCTCATCAGCGTAGTACACGCAAGAGAGGAAAGAGAAAGGCAAAAAGAAACCTCTCAGCGTAGTACACGCGAGAGAGGAAAGAGAAAAGCCTCTCAGCGTAGTATACGCGAGAGAAAAAGGGAAAAAGCGAAAAGAAACCTCTCAGCGTAGTACACGCGAGAGAGGAAAGAGAAAGAGCGAAAAGAAACCTCTCAGCGTAGTACACGCGAGAGAGGAAAGCAAGAAGAAACCTCTCAGCGTAGTACACGCGAGAGAGGAAAGCAAGAAAAAACCTCTCAGCGTAGTACACGCGAGAGAGGAAAGAGAAAAAGCGAAAAGAAACCTCTCAGCGTAGTACACGCGAGAGAAGAAAGATAAAATTTCTCAGCAGAAGAAGAATAAAATTTCTCAGCGTAGTACACGCAAGAGAAAAAGGAAAGGCAAAGAGAAACCTCATCAGCGTAGTACACGCAAGAGAGGAAAGAGAAAGGCAAAAAGAAACCTCAGCGTAGTACACGCGAGAGAGGAAAGAGAAAAGCCTCTCAGCGTAGTATACGCGAGAGAAAAAGGGAAAAAGCGAAAAGAAACCCTCAGCGTAGTACACGCGAGAGAGGAAAGAGAAAGAGCGAAAAGAACCTCTCAGCGTAGTACACGCGAGAGAGGAAAGCAAGAAGAAACCTCTCAGCGTAGTACACGCGAGAGAGGAAAGCAAGAAAAAACCTCTCAGCGTAGTACACGCGAGAGAGGAAAGAGAAAAAAGTGAAAAGAAACCTCTCAGCGTAGTACACGTGAGAGAGGAAAGAGAAAAAGCGAAAAGAAACCTCTCAGCGTAGTACACGCGAGAGAGGAAAGAGAAAGAGCGAAAAGAAACCTCTCAGCGTAGTACACGCGAGAGAGGAAAGAGAAACAACGAAAAGAAACCTCTCAGCGTAGTACACGCGAGAGAGGAAAGAGAAAAAGCGAAAAGAAACCTCTCAGCGTAGTACACGCGAGAGAGAGGAAAAGAAAAAGCGAAAAGAAACCTCTCAGCGTAGTACACGCGAGAGAGGAAAGAGAAACAACGCAAGTAAAAAAAAAAGGCGCACAACAATGTAGGCGAAACATGCATGACAACGCAAGTGAAATGAGTACTAACAATGTGACTGGGATTTGCATCACAATGCAAATGAAGTGGGTGCATAACAATGCAATTGGAACATGCATCATAATGCGAGTGGAACAAGTGTGATACACATTCTGTGCACAATAATCAATGCATATTCGATGCAATCTCAACAGTGTGTTGAAATAAAATGCTGAATAAGGAAATACACGCCTTAACGAGACCAATTCAAACGCAACCTCCGATTTACCTCTCGGAGGAGTCACAATAGATTCCAAAAGGATACGACTCGTGCATGCAAACTGACAATGAGCTACGCATCGGAGACATGATTTGATACTTCTACAGAAACATTTTGAGCTTGAGGTAGAGGCACACCCATATTTCGGAGCATTGACAAGGCTTGAAGGGGTACATCCCACGGAATTTGTTGAAGGTGAAACACACTCAGATGCTTCGATTTTCCCTCTTTCCTTTTGCTTTGCAGTGTGGAACCTATATAGCTTCAGATAGATCCTGATTTTACTGTTCGCACATGATCTGGGTTAAACCTTGCAGTTTTTGAAAGAACAAATTCCCCTTCTTTTGTTTTGCACAAATGTGGAGAATGGCACAGCACTCTGAGCACACAACAAATCATTTTTGAAATTGAGAAAATGAGTTCTCGACCGGGTATTGAGCCTACAACTGAACACAGCGAAAAAGACTCAACAACGGAAAACGATAGTAAAACAACCTAAACACATCGAGACACGCTCGGAATGACTCAAAGCAAGAATCGAGGCAAAACAAAACAAAAGACACGACACACAGAGATTCAATGCGACATGGCGAGAGACCTCTCAGTGCGCGAGGAGCCAGTTTCTCCGGGTATTATTTCCCACCCTTTCTCATTTGTGGTTCTAACATCACTCGGCCCTCAAGCTCTGTTTTTCTGAAAAAGCCCTTTTCTCACTTTTTCTCTAAACGCACATCTCTCTATTCTTCAATCTCTCATTTTTCATCCCTCCCCTGGGTGGTTGATGGATAAACAGTAAGTTGAAGGCTCGGGCCCCTAGCATTCTGCTCGATTCTCTTTCTTCTGCTCACAGCTAGTGAATTCCTCCCACAGAGGGGTTGTGCCACAACTGGGTGTGTAGCAAATCTGCAGCTAACATCGGTTGATGATGCCTTGCTGGGGAGTTTGGACGTGGTTAGATCTGTCCAGATGAGGAAGTGGAACATCTCGCCCCATTCCAATTTATGCTTCGCACATGGCTTGATACCTCGCTGCTTGGAGGACGAGAGAGCTTTCAGCCCTTTGTTGTTGACTTCAATTGTGCCCTCTTCTGGCAGGTGGAGTGCCCTTCTTGGCAAGCATGTTGATGATGGGGAAAAGACAGAACACCTGACTCAACTGTGCCCCTAGTTCATCATTTTGACCATTTTTTGGTTTTAAAAATTTTGACCCACATGAGAGTTAGATTAACATGCTTGTTCAATTTTTGTTTGAAATCATGCAAGTCAGGCTATGAGCACTGAAAATTTTCCTTTTTTGGGTCCAAGAAATGGTCCAGTTTTGGAAAAAATGAAATAATTTTCGAGAAAATAGTCAACCTCAGTAAAAATTCTCAAAAAACTATTTTTGCACACGGCCATTTGCTCAACGAGCATGAAACCTACTCCTGAGATGCACAACCTCGGATCCAAGGGAAAAGTGCCCCGTGCTTGAAGAGAGCTGCATGGCAACGGAAAGTTGCCCCTTGTTTGAACGGCACTGCAGCGTATTGAATGGCAACGGAAAGTTGCCCCTTGTTTGGATGGCACCGCAGCACATTATGGTCAGTCCTCAGAGCGACGATTGCAACCGTACTCTCGGATACAGAGAAGGCAAGGATGGTCAAAACCATTACATGGACACAATTGAATTTGAATCGTTTTACGGCTGGACTTCAGAATGAAGTTGCCTACGTATCCCAAAGATGGGAATCAAGCCTTACGTAGTTCCGGGGTTAAGGTACACTCGGGTATTTAACCTCTCCTTTTTATGCTCTAACTTTTGCCAAGGCGCCTGTTGCAGGTTTTCGACCTTGCGAGCTTTGTTTTTCTTTTCTTTTTCATTCTTGTTTGTTTTGTTTTTTTGCATTTTCTTCTTTTCTTTCTCTTCTTTTTTTTTTGCATTCTTCTTTTCTCTTTTTTTGTTCTTTTTCGCATTTTCTTTTTGTTCTTTTGTTCTTTTTCTTGCTCTAACTTTTGCCTGGGTCGCCCTTCCGGGTTTTCGACCCAGCGAGCCTCTCAAAGGGTAAAAGTGTAGCTTGGTCCATGCCAAATGGTTGTAGGGTTTTGAAGTCATCCGTATCCAGGAGAGTGGCTGTTGATTTGCAGAAGGATCCATCTTCGGCTCTTCGAGCACATAGGACATTGTCGCCCCTAGTTCGAGGGGTGCTTCTGATCTAGCTTTACAAGCTTCTTCTGATGAGGTCTGACCTTCTTGATCTGACTTTGGTGCCTCTTGTTCGAGGGCTGCTTCAAATCTGGCCACACAGGCCTCACATTGTAGTTGACCGTTGAACATTCTGAATTCAAGTTCAAGTTTGGAAGCAAAGGGGTTGAGTCTCGAGACCGAGAGTGATCCTAAGCTGCACAATCTCAAGAGCGATTCCACACAGGTCTTCGCAAGACCGCGCAAAACATTTTTTTTTGAAAGTTTTTAAGAAAGCGACAAATCGCTCGCGCTGAAGACAGTGTCGGACCAATCTGGATCAAAGCTAGGGTCCTTCTCAGTACTCACGCTGACAAGCATGATTTCATTCATTAAGGGCTTAGCACGCCTCTCTTTCTCTTATTTTGATCAAAGTTTTGCAAATCCCGAGGAATTCCTTCCTCTTGTTTTCACTGCAGTGTTCAAAAAAGGTTTTGAAAAACTTAGGTCAATACAATGGCTTCAAGGCACAAGAGAGCAGGTGGAATGCACTGCCATTTCATTCAAATCCCGGCACAACTAGCACACGGCAGAAGCAAATGTGAGAGCATGGAAATCACTGCTGTTTCATTCAAAATCTGTTGGCATAACTGGCTCCCTGGCAGAAACAGACTCGAAACAAAACAAAAAGACAAACGCGAAACAAAATGGTGACGCCCGAGGTAACACCCCCGGAATCACCTGACTTCTATACAACAGGACTGACTCGATACAACAAGACAGACCCAAAACAAAAGAGACTGACTCAAAACAAAAGACAGACGCAAAACAAAACAACAAAACTGACCCGATACCCAAGTCAGAAAGCACAAAAACTGGTATTTGCACATTGCTCAGAACAGTGCGTGCCATCCACCATATCTGGAGTAAACTGAGCGCTGCCCGCAGGTGGTTCAACCCCTGATCACACAACAACACAGGTCCAGAGTACCCGGGGGATATTGGAGCCCTCTGAAGCTATTGTTTCCAGACTACCTAGCAAAAGAGAAAATGGACAGCATCTCAGCCCAATTTCACCAGAACAGATATGAACAAAACCGAATGAGTGTGCTCTCTACTGAATTCTGCCCCAAAATTCCGCTTGTAAGTGATACCCTCAGGTAAAACCGATTCCACCAAATACTGATGCCCGCGGGCCTGATACCCAAAATACTGAATTGGTGCCCGCAGGCCTGATGCCCAAACTCGCAAACTGATACATGCATTCCCTGTAGAGACACACTCTAACAAGCACATAACAAGCAAGTGAGAGCCAAAACACCCCTATGTTGGGGTAGGGTTTCCCTGTCCTATTTTGTCAGGAGCTAGGGTTTTACTACGCACACAGCGGCTTCAAACAACCTATAAACGGGTAAGCAACCTGTCCTAGTCTGGAATGGTCACTATGGATCCGAATATGCACTAGGTCGAATGGTCAAAAAGGGTGCCCCGGTAAAACCGGGGTTTGTGTTCCCATGCTGTCAGAGCCCAGAACCGATCAGCCTTACGGACATGACTTGACAAGACAAGCCTCCGGCAAATCGTTCGGGAATGGCATATGGCAAACACGATGTCCTAGGCGCACCAATGCAAATGCAATGCAAAGAAACACACAAGTGTAGTCAAAAGCAGATATCATGAGTTCGAGTCAAGTTCTCTAAATCCCCAGCAGAGTCGCCAGAAACTGTAGACGTCCCCCGAACGCATCCGGGAGGGTTAGGTCCCGTTCCGTTCATATTGGGTTCACTACAGTTCGGACTCAAATTGTCACGGTTCTTAATCTTGAACCAAAGAGTCCAAATCCGGCAAATCGTTTTGAAAACAGATTTTTTTTTGAAAGAAGTGCCAAACATGGACTGCTTTGCCAGATAACAGAGTCGCCACCTAAATATTTTTTAAAATGGGAAATTTAGGAAACCCTGACTCGTTGCCAAAGGCCACGTGTCCGTCATCACCAAAGTTGCCTCGGCTCGGGAACTTGGGTACGATTGGGGAAGGTCACTTCGTGAGCACCCCCGCTCGCCCGGTCAAAGACCGGCCTCTACTAACCATGATATCCATTTTTGAAAACCTTGTGTGTTCTTATTCCGGTTATTAGCCTAGGTTACTATGTGATGCTCGCAGCAAACAAGTATAGACTGAGTCGCCCGAATTGGAACAAAACATTTCATATTTGTTTGTTTGAAAATGGTTTGATGGTGCTACCCGCAGGTAGGCTAAGACGTGGATTTGCCACCCTCAGGTGGGCTTAGAAAAACATGATTTTGCCACTATCTAGTGGGCTTAAAACAAACAGTTAATGAATTGCTCCAATTCAGATAACTCAACCTCCACCCACAGGCATTCAAGGCAGTTATATCACATAAGCATATAGCCTCATGGTAAGCATGCTGTCATGGCAACACTCACACGCATGCAAGGATGCTAAAGCATAAAACTTACCGAGTACTCCAAGCCAAAACAGGAACCGATTAGAAATCATGCATGGATCCTAAGTATACTGAATTGCCTAATGCAACACATGCAAAGATGCAAACTATAGCAGGCTCGGCTGTCCTAAATATGGCATATGAAATGCTACAACTAACACGTATTCAATTCGGAATTGAAATACAAATGCAGTTTGTATGATGCGCCGAGCCCGGTGCGTGCAAAACAGATGAATGATGCAAACATGCTGTCATACTGTATGCTAATTGAAATATGCCCTATATCTAACCATCGTAAGCAGGTAAATAAAAGGGAGAAAGAAATGGGGGTTGGAAGACATACATCACACTCACCCACACTTATTACAGTTGTGCCCTCGCGCAGAGGGTCCGAATAATATACAGTCCGAATAAAAGAATAATACAGATTTCTAATTAATGTACAGATTAACTACAAAAAGTAAAACTGGCATGCAAGCCAGGGACTGCCTTGCTTCTGATGAATAATGTATGCCGGGCTGCTCTGGCGCGGAAATCCACTGGGATGCCCCAATTAGCCTCTGTTTGCACTTTTCTCGAAATGCGTGCCAAACTCTGAAAAGTTGTTGATCCTTGATTTTGCTGCAACAGAGAGCAGGAAAAGGGCATAGCAATGTATTTCACAAATATATGCATGCATCGATCCTCGTGCCACCAATCACGCATATCGATGCATGATGGCCGAGGAGCCGAATTGCACAGCTCAATATAGGATGCAATGCAGATGAATGCTACAACAAAGACCTAACTCCATCATGGGTTATCCGGAGTGTCGGTGACTGGGGAATTGAGACCCGTTCCGTCACTTGGAGTACGAAACGTGCCTCGTTTCCCGTGCCCGGGTTAACTCCTATCCCGAACACGATGCAATATGCATGATATGCATGAAATGCAGCTAATATACAATCCTAACATACATAATGCTATGAAAATGAGATGTCTCGAAATGCGTGCCCACGGGCACGCAAACCGAGGCGGTGACATACAGGCATGAAATGGCAAATGCAATGCAATTGGACTTACACTAACATGAGTGGACCTCAGCCACACTCACATAAGAGGCCGTCGGATAAAAAAGAAGTGCCTCGAAATGCGTGCACACGGGCACGCAAATCGAGGCAATGATATAGAAGCAAGAAAATGGCAAATTGGGCTTACACTAATATGAGAGGACCTCAGCCGCACTCACATAAGATGCCGGCAGATAAAACAGAGGTGCCTCGAAGTGCGTGCCCACGGGCGCGCAAACCGAGGCATGGCCCGAAGGCATGAAATGGTACGGGGAATAATATGCAAGCATGCAAACCAAATTTCAGCACCTAAATGAAAGGGAAAACAGTCCCGAAATGATACGGAATGACAACCGATGCATGAAATCATCCCGAAACGTGATTCTAAGTACTCGAAATGGCCTACGGCTATGCTAAACATGCAAAATTGATATATGACAGCAAAAACAGTAGCAAGGCAGCCCCAAATATGGCATTTTTTCAGTACAAATCAAGGCTAAATAACAACCACAAGCATGGCAAAAATAGCTTGCAAAAACGGGGAAAAAGAGAGGGATTACAAAGCAAGTAGTATATACAATGCTCAAACCCAAAAAATCAGTTCTACAACATTAGAGAGGGACTACAAATATGCATTTTTACAGAAGATGAGATCCCCAAATTCAGTGTGTAGATATACAATACATAGCATGCAAAATAAGGGTCAAAAAGGTTTATAAAGAGAGGTATCATAAGCAGTGACCAAACAACTTAAGACCCTTAATAAAACTTGAATAATAGACCAAAATAGGACACTTCACAAGCCTGATGAAGGCCAGAAACAGAAGTTAGAATGGCCTAAACAAACATGCAATTTTACGGTAAATTTGAAGAATTTCAAAGCAAGTACTAAAACCAATTACCAAATGGCTTAAGACCCTTCACAAAGCATGATGTATGGACCAAAATAAGACTCCTTCAAGGCCTGATGAAGGCCAAAAACAGAAGCCAAAATAGTCTAACAAAGCATGCAAGATAGGCATAGAACATGGATTCAAAGCAAGTGTATGATAGAGGAGGAAAACATGGTTGAGCCCTTCTTAAATGTTGAAGAGGGGCTCAAAATGAGCACAATATCAGTAGGTTGCATACTCCAACTCAGATCACAAATAGGCTAATTAACTCATGCAATTTTACGGTAAAATGGAAGAATTTCAAAGGAAGTGCATGATAGAGAAGCCAAACATGGTTGATCCCTTCTTCAATGTTGAAGAGGGGCTCAAAATAAGCCCACTCACAGTATATAGTATGCTCGAAATCAGATCACTCAAAAGCCAAACAAAGCATGCAAATTAATGGCATAAAGAGTGATATTGAAGCAAGTGTATGAAGGAGACACCAAACATGGTTGAGCCCTTCTACAAAGTCGTATATGGGCTCAAAATAAGCCTAAAATCAGAAGGGGTTAGAGCCCAAAACAGATCACAAGTAGGGTAGAAATTTGAAGCAAAAAAATGCAAGAAAAGGGGAATTGGTGACTTACCCTTGAAGATCAAGCTTTCTTTGCTTCTTGGCTTGAATTTGTTGATCCCTAACCTCTGAAAATTACTCCCTTGCTGCTGAAATGGAGGTGGTGTTGGTTGTGCTTGGAGTTGATGAAGGAATGGAAGCAAAACTTGGATGTTTGAAGCTTTTTGGAAGAGAGGAATGGAGGAGATGCATGTATGGAGCTCTCAAGGGATTTTTCTAACCTCAAAACCAGCTGGGAGCTGCTGGTTTTTATGGCCAAAAGAGAGGTCAAAAGGAGGGCCAAAAAGGTGGAAATAATATCTAGATATTTTGCTCTAAATATCTATCAAAATATCTAGATATTTTGCTCTAAATAAAAAGTGGCGTTCGGCCACGAAGTGGGCATCAGAGGCCCCAGTGTTCCTCAAAATGACAAAACAGAGGTACCCGCCAAAAATCGGAGAAAACCGATGCGAAACGAATGCTCGGGGGCCAAACCGCGAGGTTCGGGGCCCGAAAACCGGCTATAAGCACCGAAAGTGGCGTTCGGCCACGAAGTGGGCATCAGGGGCCTCAGTGTTCCTCAGTATGATAAAACAGAGGCACTTGCCAAATTTGAACAGAAACCGGTGCGAAATGAATGCTCGGGGGCCAAAACCGCGCGGTTCGGGGTCCCGAAAATGGGCCGTGAGCACCGAAAGTGGCATACGGCCACGAAGTGGGTATCTGCGACCCCAGGGTGCCTTGGAATGATGAAACAGAGGTACATGCCAAAAACCGGAGGAATCGGAGACGGTTGGGCGGTCCCGAACCGAGGCACACGGCCTGACGGCTCCGAAAACCGGGAACCGGGCTCCGAAATGGGCAAAATGGCCTACGGCCACGAAAAGTAGCGCACGGCCACTGAGAGATGGTCTACAAGACCACTCCCTTCCCTCAGGAAAGAAAACAGAGAAAACCGAGTCTGGTTCGCAAACCGAGACAAGGCACAGAAGAAGGTTCGGAAGTCCGGAGGCGGGGCGCACGGCCGCGACTCTGAGACTTCTGAACGAGAACAGTATGCGACATCACCGAGCGCTCAATCGGTGACGTCTAAGTCTTAAGGTCGGTCAAAAATGGGGTGTCTACAGGCATGTTTCATGTTAGTATGCTTCGGAAGTATGAGTCGGATCCGTCCCATGTGCTGGATTGGACCGATTTGGAGGTTGACGAGGATATCTCGTATGAGGAGAGACCGGTTTGGGTTTTGGATAGGCAGTATCAAGTCTTGCGAGGCAAGACCATTCCCTTGGTAAAGGTTTTGTGAAAACATCACGGAGTGGAGGAAGCCACTTGGGAACGTGAGGTGGATGTTCGTGAGAAATATCCGGACTTGTTTGTAAATGTTTAATCATGCATTGGAAATTTTGTAATATTAAAGAACTTTAAGGGCATCGAATATGTCTTAAGTTGTAAAACATCGTATATGTTTTGAATAATGGAAGTTTAATGTAACGTTGCATATCTTGAATGTATTGTAGAAATGGAAATATATCATGAACATTGAATATGATATGCAATTGTGAAAAATGTGTTGAAATTGGTAAATTTCAAGGGAAAGTATGCTAATAATGCATATTGAGTATATATTGTGAAATGCCTCTTGAATAGAGATGGAATGACCAGTAATGGGTCAAGTTGTTGGGTAATGAATTGTAATATTGTTGAGAATTGAGAAAAACTTGTTTTTGAAAACTTGTACTTAATTTCGGAGACGAAATTCTTTAAGGGGGGAAGGTTATAGCGATCCCGGTTTTCCTTTCCTTTCCTTTGTATATTGTATTCCGGACTTGGTTCTGTGGTTGTGTTGTTGTCTCATTTTCATTTCCTTCCCTTACTCTTTGTATTTGAGTCTTGGATTGTGTTGGGCAGGTTTGAAATAGGTTGGTTGTGCTTTGGAACCAAAAGTTGATGCCCAGAATTTGGACTTCACGCTCAAGCAGGGCTTTTGACGCTCGAGCGGGCCCTTTGTTGTTGCTTCTCCGCTCGAGCGGGCGTTCTGACACTCGAGCGTGAATTTTCATCTCCTAGTATTTTTCTCTGCAGGTCTTCGTACGCTCGAGCAAGAGATTTGACGCTCGAGCGTGACCCTTTGATTTTGTTCCTCCGCTCGAGCGGGGACCATGTCTGCAAAACTTCTGCAGGTGTGCAATCGACGCTCGAGCGGCGCTTTTCACGCTCGAGCGTGAGTCTGTGTCTGATGCTCGAGCGGGGGTTTCCACGCTCGAGCGGGGAGACTTTTATATCACTTCGGGATTTCACTTTTTGGATCACTTTTCAACATCCTTTCTCTCTCTTACTTTTCGAAAACCGCCATTTGAGAGCACCTCACTCTAAAACCTTAAGTTCTCTCTAGGATTTGATCTAGTTAGAGTGATCTCCTACCTTTGGGCCTTTGTAAAAAGTGTTGATCTTGGTGTGGGCTATCTTTTGATCCGAAAATATTGGGATTTGGAACATCTCGAAATTCTTCATCTTCTCCATCGGGTCTCATCTCTTGAGGTAGGGATTCCTACTCATTTTTATGAGCTTTAACCTAAATGTTGAGCTTTTTGTATAAATGGTTTGATTTGAAAAGTTAGGGTTTGTAATGTGTTATATTGGAAAGAGGGGTTTTGCTCTTTTGATTCAAACATATGTGTTTTGGGTCTAAAAAGGAGGTTATTGATGTTGTTGATAATATTTAGACCTTTGGGTCAATATTGAGAAAAAGGGGGGAAAATGCCATGTTTGGGTATATTTGGGTCATTAGTGTAATTAATGACAATTGTCATGGAAATGTGAAATTGAGTTGGAAATAATGAAATTGGCTCATTATGAGATAGAATGGTGGAGTTGGATTTATTAATCGCTCACTTTGAAAATGTTGAAATTATATATCTGTTGAGGCATTTATTATCTGTTTAGAAATAACTGTTTTGGGCTATCGATGGAGGATGTCTTGATTATTGTAGACAATGCATGAGGATTAGGCAAACTAAAACTAATCAATTGAATATGTCATCGAATATGACGGTTGGGGTAATACATCAAATTTATGTATTGATTGATTATGTATATGATATGTGTTTATATACATTGTACTGTGTGGGAGGAGATAGGGGATGTACTCCACGATTTAGGGGGAGACAAGGGATGGACTCCTAAACCGGATATTGTTTGGGAGGAGATAAGGGATGGACTCCATCGATACAACAATTATATGTATCTACTGAAGTATTGATACAACAAATCTGTGTATCATATATGAAGTACGGAAGTGTTTTATTTGAGATTGATACAGCAATTATGTGCATCTATTGTGAAGTATGAAGTGTTTAATTTGAGTTGTTATCTCAATTGAAATGGAAGTACTGTTGATTTGAGATGTAATCTCATTTAAATTGTTTGGCCAGGTTTTGAGCCATAGTTATGAATTGAGAAATTGGATAAGAAATGGAAAATGGAATGAAACATGGACACATTGGTCATGTAATTGAAATGGATTATGAATTGATTTATGTGTGTTAAACATTTATCAAATGCTAATGTTTTAGTTATTGCGCATATTATGTTTAGCATATCTCTACTGGGCGCTGGCTCACCCTATATGGGACATTATTTTCAGGTACAGGAAATATGCCACCTCTAAGGACGTAGCTTGGAAGGCTTCAGGCTGTTGAACTTTTTGTTGTTTTTGGTGTATTACATGTATATCAAACCAAGGGCTTATTATCTGTTTTGAGTTAGTACTCTCCTTTTTGTAACCAAGTGTTGACTTGGAAAGTTGTAAGCCCGTAGGGCATTTACTTTTGTTGTCAACATGTAGTACATTTTGTAATGAACACTCTGATAATATGTAATTATGCTGTATTCTCTTATGTCTAAGCATGTCAAGAATGTATGATTTGTGGGTTTATTTTGAGGGTGTTACAATGAGGCATTGAAAAATGAAATTGTTGTTGTTAAATCGATGAAATTGAGCCTTTGGGCTAATATTGAGAAAAAGGGAAAAGTGCCCTAATTTTGTTGAATAATTAATTTGAATAATTAATTTGGGGAAATGTGAAATTGAAGTGAAATTCATGAAATTGGAAAATTGTGGGAGTAAATGGTGTAGTTGGATAATTTAATCACTCACCTATGTAAATGTCGATATTTTATCTGTTGATAAATTTATTATCTGTTTAGAGATAACTCCTTTGGGCTATCGGTGGAGGATAATCTTGATTGTTGTAGACATTGTATGATGATTAGGGAAAACTGAAACTAATCACATTGAATATGTCATTAAATATGACGGTTAGAATAATACAGCAAATGTGTGTATTGATTGATTATTATATATGATAAGTGTTTAAATACATTGTATATGTATATTGTTTGGGAAGAGATAGGGGATGTACTCCATGGTTTGAGAGGAGATAGGGGATGGACTCTCAAACCTGTTTGGGAGGAGATAGGGGATGGACTCCACTGATACAGCAAATCTGTGTATCATTTAAAATATGGAAGTGTGTTAATATGTGTTATAGTCTCATTGAATTGTTTGACCAAGTTCTGAGCCATAATTATGAATTGAAACTGTATAAGTGAAGGAAACTGAAATAAAAAATAGATGTACTTGTTGAATTGAAAAGTATTGTAAGTTGGTTTATAAGTGTCAACCATACATCAAATACTATTGTTTTAGTTATTTCTCATACTTGGTTTAGTATATCTCTACTGGCATTGGCTCACCCTATATGGGACATTATTTTCAAGTTCAGGTGATATGTCACCTCCAAGGACATAGCTTGGGAGGCTTAGAGGCTGAAGATCCCTTTTTGTTATTTACCTTTTTGTGTATTACATGTAAATTCAAGCGAGGTCTTAATGTGTATGAGTTAGTACTCTCTTTTTGTAACCAAGTGTTGGCTTGGAAAGTTGTTAACCCGTAAGGCATTTACTTTTGTTGTCAACATGTAATACTTTTGTGATAAATACTCTGATAAATAGATGTACACTTTATTCTCTTGAATATATTGTCAATTTCTTGTATCATGAATGTATGAATTATGGGTTTATTTTGAGGGCGTTACATATTCAACTTTCATTTGTATTCAATTTCCTTTTCTATTCAACTTTCTTTTTTATTTAATATCTAGATAGATTGTTAAAGTATAGTGGTTTCTTGAATGAATTTTTATTGTTAATTTTATGCATCTTCAATTTTTATTTTTATTAAACATCAATTTTTCGTCACTTACCTTTTGTATTCAACTTCCATTTTTATTTAATTTCCAAATAGATCATTAAGGTATAGTGGTTTCTTGAATTAACTTTTATTGTTAATTTTATACAACTTCCATTTTTATTTTTATTGAACATCAATTTTTATTAAATTTCCTTTTGTATTAAACTTCCATTTTTATTTAATTTCCAAATAGATCGTTAAGGTATAGTGGTTTCTTGAATGAACTTCCATTGTTAATTTTATGCAACATCCATTTTTATTTTCATTTAACTTCCATTTTTATTCAATTTCCTTTTCTATTCAACTTCTTTTTTTATTTAATTTCCAAATAGATTGTTAAGGTATAGTGGTTTCCTGAATGAACTTCCATTTTTAATTTTAGGCAACTTCCAATTTTATTTTTATTCAACTTCAATTTTTATTCATTTTCCTTTTCTATTCAGCTTCCTTTTTTCTTTAATTTCCAAAATAGATCGTTAAGGTAAAGTGGTTTCTTGAATGAACTTCCATTTTTATTTTTATTCAATTTCCTTCTCTATTCAACTTCCTTTTTTATTTAATTTCCAAATAAATCGTTAAGTTATAGTGGTTTCTTGAATGAACTTCCATTGTTAATTTTATGCAACTTCCATTTTTATTTTTACTCAACTTCCATTTTTATTGTTACTTAACTTCCATTATTATTCAATTTCTTTTTCTATTCAACTTCCTTTTTTATTTAATTTCTAAATAGATTGTTAAGGTATAGTGGTTTTTTGAATGAAATTCAATTTTTATTTTTAATCAACTTTCATTTGTATTCAATTTCATTTTCTATTCAACTTCCTTTTTTGTTTTATTTCCAGATAGATCGTTAAGGTATAGTGGTTTCTTGAATGAACTTTTATTGTTAATTTTATGAAACTTCCATTTTTATTTAATTTCCAAATAGATCGTTAAGGTATAGTGGTTTTTTAAATGAACTTCTATTTTTAATTTTATGCAACATCCATTTTTATTTTTATTCAACATCAATTTTTCTTCAATTTTTATTCAATTTCCCTTTCTATTCAACTTCCTTTTTTATTTACTTTCCAAATAGATCGTTAAGGTATAGTCGTTTTCTTGAATGAACTTCCATTGTTAATTTTCTACAACTTCCATATAATTCAATTTCATTTTCTATTCAATTTCCTTTTTTATTTAATTTCAAAATAGATCGTTAAGATATAGTGGTTTCTTGAATGAACTTCCATTTTTATTTTTATTCAACTTCCATTTTGATTCAATTTCCTTTTCTATTCAATTTCCTTTTTCATTTAATTTCCAAATAAATCGTTAAGGTATAGTGGTTTTCTGAATGAATTTCCATTGTTAATTTTATCCAACTTCCATTTTTATTCAATTTTTTTTTCTATTCAGTTTCCTTTTTTATTTAATTTCCAAATCGATCGTTAAGGTATTGTGGTTTTTTGAATGAATTTCAATTTTTATTTTTATTCAACTTACATTTGTATTCAATTTCCTTTTCTATTCAACTTCCTTTTTTATTTAATTTTCAGATAGATCGTTCAGGCATAGTGGTTTCTTGAATGAACTTTTCTTGTTAATTTTATGCAAATACCATTTTTATTTTTATTGAACATCGATTTTTATTCAATTTCCTTTTCTATTCAACTTCCATTTTTATTTAATTTCCAAATAGATCGTTACGGTAAACTCGTTTCTTGAATGAACTTATATTTTTATTTTCGTTCAACTACCATTTTTATTCAATTTTCTTTTCTATTCAACTTCTTTTTTTATTTAATTTTCAAATAAAACGTTAAGGTATAGTGGTTTCTTGATTGAACTTCCATTGTTAAATTAATGCAACTTTCATTTTTATTTTTATTCAACTTCCTTTTTTATTTAATTTCCAAATAGGTCGTCAAGGTATAGTGGTTTTTTGAATAAACTTCTATTTTTATTTTTATTCAACTTTCATTTGCATTCAGTTTCCTTTCCTACTCAACTTCCTTTTTTATTTAATTTCCAGATAATCGTTAAAGTACAGTGGTTTCTCGAATAAACTGTTATTGTTAATTTTATGCATCTTCCATTTTTATTTTTATTGAACATCAATTTTTATTCAATTTCCTTTTTCTATTCAATTTCCATTTTTATTTAATTTCTCAATAGATCACTAAGGTATAGTGGTTTCTTGAATGAACTTTTATTGTTAATTTTATGCAACTTTCATTTTTATTTTTATTCAACTTCCTTTTTTATTTAATTTCCAAATAGGTCGTTAAGGTATAGTGGTTTTTTGAATAAACTTCAATTTTTATTTTTATTCAACTTTCATTTGCATTCAATTTCCTTTCCTACTCAACTTCCTTTTTTATTTAATTTCCAGATAAATCGTTAAAATATAGTGGTTTCTCGAATAAACTGTTATTGTTAATTTTATGCATCTTCCATTTTTATTTTTATTGAACATCAATTTTTATTCAATTTCCTTTTTCTATTCAACTTCCATTTTTATTTAATTTCTCAATAGATCACTAAGGTATAGTGGTTTCTTGAATGAACTTTTATTGTTAATTTTATGCAACTTTCATTTTTATTTTTATTGAACATCAATTTTATTCAATTTCCTTTTGTATTCTACTTCCATTTTTATTTAATTTCCAAATAAATCGTTAAGGTATACTGGTTTCTTGAATGAACTTCCATTGTTAATTTTATGCAACATCCATTTTTATTTTCATTCAACTTCGATTTTTATTTTATTTCCATTTCTATTCAACTTCTTTTTTCATTTAATTTCCAAATAGATCGTTAAGGTATAGTGGTTTCTTGAATGAACTTCCATTTTTTATTTTATGCAACTTCCATTTTTATTTTTATTCAACTTCAATTTTTATTCAATTTTTATTCAATTTCCTTTTCTATTCAACTTCCTTTTTTCTTTAATTTCCAAATAGGTCGTTAAGGTATAGTGGTTTCTTGAATGAACTTCCATTTTCAATTTTGATGCTACTTCCATTTTTATTCAATTTCCTTTTCTATTCAACTTCCTTTTTTATTTAATTTCTAAATAAATCGTTGAGGTATAGTGGTTTCTTGAATGAATTTTAATTTTTATTTTTATTGAACATCCATTTTTATTCAATTTCTTTTTCTATTGAACTTCCATTTTTATTTAATTTCCAAATAGATCGTTAAGGTATATTCGTTTCTTGAAGGAACTTCCATTTTTATTTTTGTTCAACTTCCATTTTTATTGAATTTTCTTTTCTACTCAACTTCCTTTTTTTTTTCTTTAATTTTCAAATAGATCGTTGAGGTATAGTGGTTTCTTGATTGAACTTCCATTGTTAAATTTATGCAACTTTCATTTTTATTTTTATTCAACTTCCTTTTTTTATTTAATTTTCAAATAGATCGTTAAGGTATAGTGGTTTCTTGAATGAACTTCCATTGTTAATTTTATGCAACTTCCATATTTATTCAATTTGCATTTCTATTCAACTTCATTTTTTCTTTAATTTTCGAGTAGATCGTTAAGGTATAGTGGTTTCTTGAATGAACTTCCATTTTTTATTTTATGCGACTACCATTTTTATTTTTATTCAACTTCCATTTTTATTCAATTTCCTTTTGTATTCAATTTCCAAATATATCATTAAGGTATGGTGGTTTCTTGAATGAACTTCCATTTTTAATTTTATGCAACTTTCATTTTTATTTTTATTCAACGTCCATTTTTATTCAATTTCCTTTTCCATTCAACTTCCTTTTTTATTTAATTTCCAAATAGAGCGTTAAGGTATAGTGGTTTTTTGAATAAACTTCAATTTTTATTTTTATTCAGCTTCCATTTGTATTCAATTTCCTCTTTTATTCTACTTCGTTTTTTATTTAATTTGTAGATAGATCATTATGGTACAGTGGTTTCTTGAATGAACTTTTATTATTAATTTTATGCAACTGCCATTTTTATTTTTATTGAACGTGAATTTGTTTTCAATTTCCTTTTCTATTCAACTTTCATTTTTATTTCATTTCAAAATAGATCGTTAAGGTATAGTCGTTTCTTAAATAAACTTCCATTTGAATTTTATGCAACTTTCATTTTTATTTTTGTTCAACTTCCATTTTTTTTTCAATTTCCTTTTCTATTCAACTTCCCTTTTTATTTAATTTCCAAATAGATCGTTAAGGTATATGGGTTTCTTTATTGAACTTCCGTTGTTAAACTTATGCAACTTCCATTTTTATTTTTATTCAACTTCTTTTTTTATTTAATTTCCAAATAAGTCGTTAAGGTATAGTGGTTTCTTGAATGAACTTCCATTGTTAATTTTCTCCAACTTCCATATAATTTAATTTCCTTTTCTATTCAACTTCATTTTTTATTAAATTTCTAACTAGATTGTTAAGGTATAGTTGTTTCTGGAATGAACTTCCATTTTTAAGTTTATACGACTACCATTTTTATTTTTTTACAACTTCCATTTTTATTTAATTTCCTTTTGTATTCAATTTCCAAATAGATCGCTAAGATATAGTGGTTTCTTGAATGAACTTCCATTTTTAATTTTATGCAACTTCTAGTTTTATTTTTATTCAATTTCCTTTTTTATTTAAATTCTGAATAGATTCGTTAAGGTATAGTGGTTACTTGAATGAACTTCCGTTTTTAATTTTATGCAACTTCCATTTTTATTTTTATTCAATTTACTTTTCTATTCAACTTCCTTTTTTTATTTAATTTCCAAAAAGATCGTTAAAGTATAGTGGTTTCTTGAATGAACTTCCATTTTTAATTTTATGCAACTTCCATATTTATTTTTATTCAACTTCCATTTTTATTCAATTTCTTTTTCTATTCAACTTCCTTTTTAATTTAATTTCGAAATAGATTGTTAAGGTATATGTAACGCCCCAATTTTCATGCCCAAATAATAATACATTTACTTCAAATCAAAATAACATAAAACAGATAAATACCCTCATGGGTTTACAAGATTCCAAAGCTTGAGCCTGGTTACACAAAATGGTTATTCAAACCCATACATACAAAGCCCTTGGCTTACAATACAGAGTCACGCAAAATGAGAGCATTGTACTTCCAACACACATACTTCCACGCCTCTAGTTGGGTGGAATCACCACATCTTTTCCTGCACAAAAATCCCGTAGGGTGAGCATAAAGCCCAGTAGAAAATTCTTAACAAAGTATATACATTTTATACGAGTCTCAAGAGATGAAATGCACATGCCATGCTATGCCCTTTTTGGAAATAAATTACATTTTCATCTTTTGAAAACCATCATGCTCAATGATATCATGCAATTTCAATTGTTCAAAACTTAACAATTTATTTCAAGGGCGGTAAATACGTCTCTGGTAATCCCTAGGCCAGTGTCTGCAAGTAGACTATACAAGTACTACCAAATTGTCATTTTTACCAATCGCAACTGGAAAAATCAATAATCACCTATCCGCGCGGATTTTTCGATTTTTCACCCCGGACCCGCAGGCCAACTTATTCTACACCACCTGTCAAGACTTACCATCATTATTTACCCCAAAACCATTTCATAAAAATTTATTTCTCAACGTTCTTTTCTCAATGCAAGTTTTCAAATCAAACATCAAAGTGTAATGTAATGAAATGAAATGATATGCCAATACCATGTTAAAAATGCAATGCAATATTTCTTTCACTTTCAATACTCCCACACAATATTCCCATTGTGATCCAAATTCTCATCTCAATGCAATTTCACAAGATGAATAAATACTTTTATTTCAATTTATCAAAGGAATAACATAATTCCCATATTTCAAATAATCTTAACAATTTAGTCATCTCAAGACTATATTAATACTTTTAAACAACAATGCCCAAAATTTCAACAATTCTCATATTACATGAAAATATCATTTATATGTAAATAAATAAACAATTTTCAAATATCATTTATTTTGGCACACAAAATAAATATAACAACATATTCTAAAAATTTTCATCATCTTTGTTAAAAATTCCCAACTTCTAGATTTTCTCATCAAAAGCCATTCATCTTCAAATATTTGAGAAGATCTCACCAAAAACATCTTTCTTTCATCAACATAGTTCAAAAACCCTAAATTTCTATTTTTAAAAATAAGAAAGTAAACTCACTTTCGAAAATCAATCATCTTCTTGAATCAAAAATTCATTTTTATCAAAACAAGTCAAACGATGATTCCTAAAATCATTTAGATCTTGCAAAAACATATATATAACTCAAAGAAAATCCCTACCTCAAGCGAAGAAGAGGAAGCATGCCAAAAATCCACAATTTCGATTTTGCCAAATTTTGATCGCCAACCGACCAAAATGTTACTCACACCAAACTCTTCACGCCAGTTGAATGGAACCCCTATTTGCTGATTTGAAAGGAATAATTCGGTTGAGGTGTGCAGGCAGCCTCGAGGCGCACGGTCTCAGACCATAGTTCAACACCATCATTGGATGGCAACATTCCTTTCAAGTTGGATGTTGAATAATAAAATAACCTTGAATAAATAGTATAACTTGGGCCACTTTTATAAATCTATTCATGAATCGAGCCCCTTGCTTTTACACTGATTAAAGAGTTCAAAGGCATGTAGGAATCCTATTCCAGAACTTGGTTTTGCATACTTATCTAGATACATCTCAAAAAAAAATTTCTTTTCTTCGTTGCCCCAAATGTTGAATCCTTCAACACCTTTCATAGAAGCTACACCTCCTAAAAAGTTTGCTTCATCAGTGCCCATGAAAGGCACGAAGTCCTCAACCAAAACTCCGATCCCCATTTCCGCAAACACATCGACTGCAACCATTTTTGACAGTTCTTCGCTGTTACAGAGCACTCCGTTGATGTCGATCAACACCGCCGACACTTTCCCCCACTCGATTTCGATCTCCGGAACATTCTTCTCCTCCAATTTCTCACACGTCCTAGGCCTCACCACCGCACTCCACCACCGAGGAAACGCGAGGCTTCTCGGCTGCCATTGAAGCAGAGAGCTAGGTCTCGAGCTATCGAAGAAAGTAATGAGTTTTTGAATGAGAATATGAGAGAGGTTGTGAGGACAAACCCAGTGCCATTTTCTCTCTCTCTCTCTCTCTCTCTCAAAGCTGTGAGTGTCTGTTTCTGTCCTAAAATTTCCTTCAAGTGGGTGATATCATTTCATTCACTTTAATCATTCTTGACCACTAACTAAGAGCCACCATCGAGTATATCTCTCTCTAAAGCTATGAATGTCTGTTTCTCTCCTAAAATTTCCTTCAAGTGGGTGATATCATTTCATTCACTTTAATCATTCTTGACCACTAACTAAGAGCCACCACTGAGTATATATATATGTATATATGATTAAAGATTTATATTAGCAACATTAAAATATTTTGTAACATAAAATAATTAAATGATACAATTATTTTTTTTTTTTTCGCAAAATATATTTCATTTAATGATGCGCACCATAAATATTCTCAACTCTTTTATAGTATTCAAGTAATAATAATAAGACGGCAACAATATTAGATGGTTACTAACCAGTCACGATTCAATCAGTTGTGTCTAAAATGAATTTATTTTAATAATTTAAAATAAATCCTCAACTAGGATTAAAGTATAATTTCAATTAGATTCAACTCGTTACAGTATAGTGGTTTTTTGAATGAACTTCAATTTTTGTATTTATTCATCTTCCGTTTGTATTCAATTTCCTTTTCTATTGAACTTCCTTTTTTTTTTAATTTCCATATAGATCGTTAAGGTATAGTGGTTTCTTGAATGAACTTTTATTGTTAATTTTATACAACTTCCTTTTTTATTTTTATTGAACATCAATTTTTATTCAATATCTTTTTCTATTCAACTTCCATTTTTATTTAATTTCCAAATAGATCATTAAGGTATAGTCGTTTCTTGAATGAACTTCCATTTTTCTTTTTGTTCAACTTCCATATTTATTCAATTTCCTTTTCTGTTCATCTTCATTTTTTTATTTAATTTACAAGTAAATCATTAAGGTATAGTGGTTTCTCGAATGAACTTCCCCTTTTAATTTCATGCGACCAACATTTTTATTTTTATTTAACTTCCATTTCTATTCAATTTCCGTTTCCACTCAATTTCCTTTTTTATTTAATTTCTAAATAGATCGTTAAGGTATAGTGGTTTGTTGAGTGAATTTTCATTGTTAATTTTATACAACTTCCATATTTATTCAATTTTCTTTTCAATTCAACTTCATTTTTTATTTAATTTCCAAGTAAATCG
The DNA here is from genome assembly GCA_030407325.1 of Camellia japonica. Lineage (NCBI taxonomy): Eukaryota > Viridiplantae > Streptophyta > Magnoliopsida > Ericales > Theaceae > Camellia > Camellia japonica. Next base: position 93,015 of record JAPPVO010002429.1, read on the forward strand.
TTAAGGTATAGTGGTTTCCTGAATGAGCTTCAATATTTAATTTTATGCGACCACCATTTTTATTTTTAATCAACTTCCGTTTTTATTCGATTTCCTTTTCCACTCCATTTCCTTTTTTATTTAATTTCCAAATAGATCGTTAAGGTATAGTGGTTTCTTTAATGAACTTTCATTTTTATTTTTTTTTCAGCTTCCATTTTTAATCAATTACCTTTTCTATTCAATTTCCTTTTTTTTTTTTAATTTCCAAATAGATCGTTAACGTATAGTGGTTTCTCGAATGAACTTCCATTTTTAATTTTATGCAACTTTTATTTTTATTTTTACTCAACTTCAATTTTTATTCAATTTCATTTTCTGTTCAATTTCCTTTTTTCTTTAATTTCAAATAGATCATTAAGGTATAGTGGTTTCTTGAATGAACTTCCATTGTTAATTTTCCGCAACATCCGTATAATTCAATTTCCTTTTCTATTCAACTTCCTTTTTTATTTAATTTCCAAATAGGTCGTTAAGGTATAGTGGTTTCTTGCATGAACTTGCATTTTTATTTTTATTCAACTTCCACATTGATTCAATTTCCTTTTCTATTCAACTTCCTTTTTTATTTAATTTCCAAATAAATCGTTAAGTTATAGTGGTTTCTTGAATGAACTTCCATTGTTAATTTTATGCAACTTCCATTTTTATTTTTATTCAACTTCCATTTTTATTCAATTTCCATTTCTATTCAACTTCCTTTTTTATTTAATTTCTAAATAGATCGTTAAGGTATAGTGGTTTCTTGAATGAACTTCCATTGTTAGTTTTATGCAACTTCCATTTTTATTTTAACTCAACTTCAATTTTTATTCAATTTCCTTTTCTATTCAACTTTCTTTTTTATTTAAATTCCAAATAGATTGTTAAGGTATAGTGGTTTTTAGAATGAACTTCAATTTTTATTGTAATTCAACTTCCATTTGTATTCAATTTCATTTTCTATTCAACTTCCTTTTTTATTTAATTTCCTGATAGATCGTTAAGGTATAGTGGTTTCTTGAATGAACTTTTATTGTTAATTTTATGTAACTTTCATTTTTATTTTTATTGAACATCAATTTTTATTCAATTTCCTTTTCTATTCAACTTCCATTTTTATTTAATTTCCAAATAGATCGTTAAGGTATAGTGGTTTCTTGAATGAACTTCCATTGTTAGTTTTATGCAACTTCCATTTTTATTTTTATTCAACTCCCATTTTTATACAATTTCTTTTTCTATTCAACTTCCTTTTTTGTTCAATTTCCAAATAGATCATTAGGGTATAGTGGTTTTTTCAATGAATGTCAATTTTTATTTTTATTCGACTTCCATTTCTTTTCAATTTCCTTTTCTATTCAACTTCCGTTTTTATTTCATTTCCAGATAGATCGTTAAGGTATAGTTGTTTCTTGAATGAACTTTTCTTGTTAATTTTATGCAACTACCCTTTTTATTTTTACTCAACTTCCATTTTTATTCAATTTCCTTTTCTATTCAACTTCCTTTTTCATTTAATTTACAGATAGATCGTTAAGGTATAGCAGTTTCATGAATGAACTTTTATTGTTAATTTTATGCAACTACCATTTTTATTTTAATTGAACATCGATTTTTTTTCAATTTCTTTTTTTATTCAACTTCCATTTTTATTTAATTTCCAAACAGATCGTTAAGGTATAGTCGTTTCTTGAATGAACTTGCAATTTTATTTTTGTTCAACTTCCATTTGTATTCAATTTCCTTTTCTATTCAACTTCCATTTTTATTTAATTTCCAAATAGATCGTTAATGTATAGTGGTTTCTTGATTGAACTTCCATGTTAAATTTATGCAACTTTCATTTTTATTTTTATTCAACTTCTTTTTTTATTTAATTTCCAAATAGATCGTTTTGGTATAGCGGTTTCTTGAATGAACTTCCATTGTTAATTTTATGCAACTTCCATATTTATTCAATTTCCTTTTCTATTCAACTTCATTTTTTATTAAATTTCTAAGTAGATCGTTAAGGTATAGTTGTTTCTAGAATGAACTTCCATTTTTAATTTTATGCAACCACCATTTTTATTTTTATTCAACTTCCACTTTTATTTTTATTCAGCTTCCATTTTTATTCAATTTCATTTTCTATTCAAATTCCTTTTTTATTCAATTTCCAAATAGATCGTTAGGGTATAGTGGTTTCTTGAATGAACTTCCGTTTTTAATTTTATGCAACTTCCCTTTTTATTTTTATTCAACTTCCATTTTTATTCAATTTACTTTTCTATTCAACTTCCTCTTTTATTTAATTTCCAAAAAGATCGTTAAAGTATATTGGTTTTTTGAATGAACTTCCATTTTTTATTTTATGCAACTTCCATTTTTATTTTTATTCAACTTCCATTTTTATTCAATTTCTTTTCTATTCAGCTTCCTTTTTCATTTAATTTCCAAATCGATCGTTAAGGTATTATGGTTTTTTGAATGAATTTTAGTTTTTATTTTTATTCAACTTCCATTTGTATTCGATTTCCTTTCTATTCAACTTCCTTTTTTATTTAATTACCAGATAGATCGTTAAGGAATAGTGGTTTTTGAATGAACTTTTCTTGTTAATTTTATGCGACTACCATTTTTATTTTTATCGAACATCGATTTTTATTCAATTTCCTTTTCTATACAACTTTCATTTTTATTTAATTTCCAAATAGATCATTAAGGTATAGTCGTTTCTTGAACGAACTTCCATTTTTATTTTTGTTCAACTACCATTTTTATTCAATTTTCTTTTCTATTCGACTTCCTTTTTTATTTAATTTTCAAACAGATCTTTAAGGTATATAGTCGTTTCTTGATTGAACTTCCATTGTTAAATTTATGCAATTTTCATTTTTATTTTTATTAAACTTCCTTTTTTATTTAATTTCCAAATAGGTCGTTACGGTATAGTGATTGTTTGAATGAACTTCAATTTTTATTTTTATTCTACTTTCATTTTCTTCAATTTCCTTTTCTATTCAACTTCCTTGTTTATTTAATTTCTAGATAAATCATTACAATATAGTGGTTTCTTGAATGAACTTTTATTGTTAATTTTATGCATCTTCCATTTTTATTTTTATTGAACATCAATTTTTATTCAATTTCTTTTTGTATTCAACTTCCATTTTTATTTAATTTCCAAATAGATCATTAAGATATTGTGGTTTCTGGAATGAACTTCCATTGTTAATTTTATGCAACTTCCATTTTTTTTTTATTCAACTTCAATTTTTATTTTTATTCAACTTCCATTTGCATTCAATTTCCTTTTCTATTCAACTTCTTTTTTTATTTACTTTCCAGATAGATCGTTATGGTGTAGTTGTTTCTTGAATGAACTTTTATTGTTAATTTTATGTAACTTTCATTTTTATTTTTATTGAACATCAATTTTTAATCAATTTCCTTTTCTATTCAACATCCATTTTTATTTCATTTCCAAATCGATCGTTAAGGTATAGTGGTTTCTTGAATAAACTTCCATTGTTAATTTTATACAACTTCCATTTTTATTTTTACTCAACTTCATTTTTATTCAATTTCCTTTTCTATTCAACTTCTTTTTTCATTTAATTTCCAGATAGATCGTTAAGGTATAATGGTTTCTTAAATGAACTTTTATTGTTAATTTTATGCAACTACCATTTTTATTTTAATTGAACATCGATTTTTATTCAATTTCCTTTTCTATTCAACTTCCATTTTTATTTAATTTCCAAACAGGTCGTTAAGGTATAGTCGTTTCTTGAATGGACTTCCAATTTTATTTTTGTTCAACCTCCATTTTTATTCAATTTCCTTTTCTATTCAACTTCCTTTTTTATTTAATTTTCAGATAGATCGTTAAGGTATAGTGGTTTCTTGATTGAACTTCCATTGTAAAATTTATGCAACTTTCATTTTTATTTTTATTCAACTTCCTTTTTTATTTAATTTCCAAATAGATCGTTATGGTGTAGTGGTTTCTTCAATGAACTTCCATTGTTAACTTTATGCAACTTCCATATTTATTCAATTTCCTTTTCTATTCAACTTCATTTTTTATTAAATTTCCAAGTAAATCGTTAAGGTATAGTTGTTTCTAGAATGAACTTCGATTTTTAATTTTATGCGACTACCATTTTTATTTTTACTCAACTTCCATTTTTATTTTTATTCAGCTTCCACTTCTATTCAATTTCATTTTCTATTCAATTTCCTTTTTTATTTAATTTCCAAATAGATCGTTAAGGTATAGTGGTTTCTTGAATGAACTTTCGTTTTTAATTTTATGCAACTTCAATTTTTATTTTTATTCAACTTCCATTTTTATTCAATTTACTTTTCTATTCAACTTTCTCTTTTATTTAATTTCCAAAAAGATCGTTAAAGTATAGTGGTTTTTTGAATGAACTTCCATTTTTAATTTTATGCAACTTCCATTTTTATTTTTATTCAACTTCCATTTTTATTTAATTTCTTTTTCTATTCAGCTTCCTTTTTTATTTAATTTCCAAATCGATCGTTAAGGTATTGTGGTTTTTTCAATGAATTTCAGTTTTTATTTTTACTCAACTTCCATTTGTATTCGATTTCCTTTTCTATTCAACTTCCCTTTCTATTTAATTTCCAGATAGATCGTTAAGGTATAGTGGTTTCTTGAATGAACTTTTCTTGTTAATTTTATGCAACTACCATTTTTATTTTTATTGAACATCGATTTTTATTCAACTTCCATTTTTATTTAATTTCCAAATAGATCGTTAAGGTATAGTCGTTTCTTGAACGAACTTCCATTTTTATTTTTGTTCAACTACCATTTTTATTTAATTTTCTTTTCCATTCAACTTCCTTTTTTATTTAATTTTCATATAGATCGTTAAGGTATAGTGGTTTCTTGATTGAACTTCCATTGTTAAATTTATACAACTTTTATTTTTATTTTTATTAAACTTCCTTTTTTATTTAATTTCCAAATAGGTCGTTACGGTATAGTAGTTTTTTGAATGAACTTCCATTTTTATTTTTATTCTACTTTCATTTTATTCAACTTCCTTGTCTATTCAACTTTCTTTTTTATTTAATTTCCAGAAAAATCGTTAAAGTATAGTGGTTTCTTGAATGAACTTTTATTGTTAATTTTATGCATCTTCCATTTTTATTTTTATTGAATATCAATTTTTATTCAATTTCCTTTTGTATTCAACTTCCATTTTAATTTGATTTCCAAATAGATCACTAAGGTATAGTGGTTTCTTGAATGAACTTTTAATATTAATTTTATGCAGCTTCTATTTTTATTTTTATTGAACATCAATTTTTATTCAATTTCCTTTTGTATTCTACTTACATTTTTATTTAATTTCCAAATAGATCGTTAAGGTATAGTGGTTTCTTGAATGAACTGCCATTGTTAATTTTATGCAACAACCATTTTTATTTTCATTCAACTTCAATTTTTATTTAATTTCCGAATAGATCGTTAAGGTATAGTGGTTTCTTGAATGAACTTTCATTGTTAATTTTATGCAACTTCCATTTTTATTTTTATTCAACTTCCATTTTTATTCAATTTCTATTCAACTTCCGTTTTTATTTAATTTCCAAATAGATCGTTAAGGTATAGTGGTTTCTTGAATGAACTTCCATTGTTAATTTTATGCAACATCCATTTTTATTTTCACTCAACTTTAATTTTTCTTCAATTTCCATTTCTATTCAACATCCTTTTTTTCTTTAATTTCCAAATAGATCGTTAAGGTATAGTAGTTTCTTGAATGAACTTCCATTTTCAATTTTGATGCTACTTCCATTTTTATTTTTATTCCACTTCCGTTTTTATTCAATTTTCTTATAGCGATCCCGATTTTCCTTTCCTTTGTATATTGTATTCCGAACTTGTTCCGTGGTTGTGTTGTTGTCTCATTCTCATTTCCTTCCTTACTCTTTGTATTTGAGTCTTGGGTTGTGTTGGGCAGGTTTGAAATAGGTTGGTTGTGCTTTGGAACCAAAAGTTGATGCCCAGAATTTGGCCTTCACGCTCGAGCGGGGCTTTTGACGCTCGAGTGGGCCCTTTGTTGTTGCTTCTCTGCTTGAACGGGCGTTCTGATGCTCGAGAGTGAATTTCCATCTCCCAGTATTTTTCTCTGCAGGTCTTCGTACGCTCGAGCAGGAGATTTGACGCTCAGCGTGACCCTTTGATTTTGTTCCTCCGCTCGAGCGGGGAGTTTAACGCTCGAGCGAGGACCATGTCTGCACAACTTCTGCAAGTGTGCAATCGACGCTCAAGCAGCGCTTTTCACGCTCGAGCGTAAGTCTGTGTCTAACGCTCGAGCGGGGCGACTTTTATATCACTTCGGGATTTCACTTTTTAGATCACTTTTCAACATCCTTTCTCTCTCTTACTTTTCGAAAACCACCATTTGAGAGCACCTCACTCTAAAACCTCAACTTCTCTCTAGGATTTGATCTAGTTAGAGTGATCTCCTAACTTTGGGCCTTTGTAAAAAGTGTTGATCTTGGTGTGGGCTATCTTTTGATCCGAAAATCTTGGGTTTTGGAGCATCTTGAAATTCTTCATCTTCTCCATTGGGTCTCATCTCTTGAGGTAGGGATTCTTACTCATTTTTATGAGCTTTAACCTAAATGTTGAGCTTTTTGTATAAATGGTTTGATTTGGAAAGTTAGGGTTTGTAATGTGTTATATTGGAAAGAGGGGTTTTGCTCTTTTGATTCAAACATATGTGTTTTGGGTCTAAAAAGGAGGTTATTGATGTTGTTGATAATATTTGGACCTTTGGGTCAATATTGAGAAAAAGGGAGAAAATGTCTTGTTTGGGCATATTTGGGTCATTAGAGTAATTAATGACAATTGTTATGGAAATGTGAAATTGAGTTGGAAATAATGAAATTGGCTCATTATGAGATAGAATGGTGGAGTTGGATTTATTAATCGCTCACTTTGAAAATATTGAAATTATATATCTATTGAGGCATTTATTCTTTGTTTAGAAATAACTGCTTTGGGCTATCGATGGAAGATAGTCTTGATTATTGTAAACAATGCATGATGATTAGGCAAACTAGAACTAATCAGTTGAATATGTCATCGAATATGACGGTTGGGATAATACATTAAATTTATGTATTGATTGATCTTGTATATGATATGTGTTTATGTACATTGTGTTGTGTGGGAAGAGATAGGGGCTGTACTCTACGGTTTAGGGAAAGATAGGGGATGGACTCTTAAACCGGATATTATTTGGGAGGAAATAGGGGATGTACTCCATTGATACAGCAAATATGTGTATCTATTGAAGTGTTGATACAACAAATATGTGTATCTATTGAAGTGTTGATACAGCAAGTATGTGTATCTATTATGAAGTATGGAAGTGTTCTTACGTGTTATTGATACAGCAAACATGTGTGTCTGTTATGAAGTATGGAAATATTGTTGATATGAGTTATAGTCTCATTAAATTATTGGCCAGGTTCTGAGCCTTATTCATAAATTGAGAACTGGATAAGTAATGGAAAATGGAAGGAAACATGGACATATCTTTCATGTATTTGAAATGGATAATGAATTGATTTATCTGAGTTAAACATTCATCAAATGCTAACGTTTTAGTTATTACTCATATTGTGTTTAGTATATCTCTACTGGGCGTTGGCTCACCCTATATGGGACATCATCTTCAGGTTCAGGTATTATGCCGCCTCCGAGATCTTAGCTTGGATGGTTGTGGGAGTTGAATACTCATTTGTTTATTTTGTTGTATTACATGTACCTCAAGCCAATGGCTTATTTTATGTAGAGTTAGTACTCTCTTTTTGTAACCAAGTGTTGACTTGGAAAGTCATAGGCCCGTAGGGCATTTACTTTTGTTGTCAACATGTAGTACATTTGTAAGAAATACTCTGATGAAATGCAATCATGCTTTATTCTCTTATGTCTAAGCATGTCAATATTGTATGTTTTATGGTTTTTTTTTTTTTTGAGGGCGTTACAACTTGGTATCAGAGCGTACCGTGTTCGAATACTTTGGGTACGCGGGAAGTGGTTAGTACCACAATGGATTCGTCTCGCTTGTTAGAGACATTAGACGTAATGTTATATGCTTATGTGATAACATGTTTTATGTGACTATATGAGTATGGGATTTAGTTTCTAGGATGTTGATTGGATCCTTGGGTTTCTGTGAGTCTTGTTAGAAAAGCACTTAATCAATGCTGTTTCGAACTGGAACTCTAGTAACGCCATGGGACTATCATTATCCGGAAATGAAATTCGTAAGTACTTATGTGATTATGTGCTTACGTGGAGTGAATTACTGTTGTCCATGCAATAGGACGCGAGTGTTATAGCTTCGGCACATTTGTGAATGTGCTAATGTTCTTCGTTACCTTTATTAGGATGTCAGGACGAGGACGTGGTGGTAGGCGAGGTAGGCCTAGGAGGCAGGAGATGCCCACACCGGATGAGATTCCGGAATAGCAGGAGGGGGTTGGTCAGGCCAATGTGGCCGAGCCAGTAGGTCAGCAGGCCATGGGCACCTTAGCCCGCGAGATGGCAGGAGCTTTGAGGGAATCCTTGGGCATTCTTAAAAGCTGAGAATCAGGTCTAGGCCCATGTTGCTGAGGCAGGGCCTTCCTTTCTGAAGAGGAGTTCTTCGGTCTAACCCGGACGAGTTTGTGGGTGATCCTAAAGAGCCACTTAAGGCGGATGAATGGCTCGAACAGATGACGAAGACGTTTGAGATGCTTGGCATCGAAGACGGGGCATTGAAGGTGACCTTGGCATCTTTCCAGCTTAAGGGGGATGCGGGTCAGTGGTGAAAGTTCATGAGGGGCCGTATTGGAGGGACATGGGAGGCCTTTGTAGGTGCTTTCCAGAGAAGTTCTTGTCTCCAGCTATCAGGGAGAAGCTGAGGGACCAGTTTTGCCAGCTTAAGCAGCTGAGTTTGTCAGTGGCCGAGTTTGAGGCTGCTTTTACTAGTTTATCCAGGTTTGCACTTGAGCTTGTGGCGTCTGAGGAACACCGTTGTATTGAGTTTGAGCGGAAGCTGAGGCATGGGCTCAAGATGAGAGTTAGAGGGTCTATGACCCGAGATTATGGGCGTTTTGTGGATGCTGCAGCCCATATGGAGATTATGATGCAAGAAGAGGAGGAAAAACAGAGGGGCTCCAAGAGGAGTCAGGATGGTCAGGGGGACGGTAGGAGGCAGAGGGGTTCTAACCCTCAGCAGTCCCAGGGAGCTTTTGTGAGATCGACCTTTCCAGTACCGGGTTCGGGTTCTGGGAGAGGCAATCAGGGAGACATCACCTGTTACAAATGTGGTCAGCTGGGCCACAAGTCTCCACTTTAATTTTTATTTTATTCAACTTCAATTTTTATTCAATTTCCTTTTCTATTCAACTTCCTTTTTTTATTTAATTTCCAAATAGATCGTCAAGGTATGATGGTTTCTTAAATGAACTTCCATTTTCAATTTTGATGAACTTCCATTTTTATTTTTATTCAACTTCCATTTTGATACAATTTCCTTTTCTATTCAACTTCCTTTTTTATTTAATTTCCAAATAGATCGTTAAGATATAGTGGTTTCTTGAATGAACTTCCATTGTTAATTTTATACAACTTCCAATTTTATTTTTATTCAACTTCCATTTTTATTCAATTTTTATTCAACTTCCTTTTTTATTTAATTTCCAAATAGATCGTTAAGGTATAGTGGTTTCTTGAATGAACTTCCATTTTTAATTTTATGCAACTTCCATTTTTATTTTTATTCAACTTCAATTTTTATTCAAGTTTTATTCAATTTCCTTTTCTATTCAACTTCTTTTTTTATTCAATTTCCAAATAGATCGTTAAGGTATAGTGGTTTCTTGAATTAACTTCCATTTTCAATTTTGATGCAACTTCCATTTTTATTTTTATTCAACTTCCATTTTTAGTCAATTTCCTTTTCTATTCAATTTTTTTCTTATTAAATTTCCAAACAGATCATTAAGGTATAGTGGTTTTCGGAATGTACTTCCATTTTCTAATTTTATGCAACTTCCATTTTTGTTTTTATTTAACTACCATTTTTATTCAATTTTTTTTCTATTCAACTTCCTTTTTTAATTAATTTCCAAATAAATCGTTAACGTGTAGTGATTTCTTCAATGAACTTCCATTGTTAATTTTATGCAACTTCCATTTTTATTTTTATTCAACTTCAATTTTTATTCAATTTCCTTTTCTATTCCACTTCCTTTTTTATTTAATTTCCAAATAAATCGTTAAGGTATAGTGGTTTCTAGAATGAACTTCCATTTTTAATTTTATGCAACTTTCATTTTTATTTTTATTCAACTTCAATTTTTATTCAATTTCCTTTTTCTATTCAACTTCCTTTTTTCTTTAATTTCCAAATAGATCGTTAAAGTATAGTGGTTTCTTGAATGTACTTCCATCGTTAATTTTCTGAAGCTTCCACTTTTATTTTTATTCAACTTCCATTTTTATTCAGTTTCCCTTTCTATTCAACTTCTTTTTTTATTTAATTTCCAAATAGATCGTTAATGCATAGTGGTTTCCTGAATGAACTTCCATTTATAATTTTATGCAACTTCCATTTTAGTTTTTATTCACCTACCATTTTTATTCAATTTCATTTTCTATTCAACTTCTTTTTTTATTTAATTTCCGAATAGATCGTTAAGGTATAGTGGTTTCTTGAAAGAACTTCCATTGTTAATTTTATGCAACTTTCATTTTTATTTTTACTCAACTTCCATTTTTATTACATTTCCTTTTCTATTCAACTTCCTTTTTTATTTAATTTCCAAATAGATCGTTAAGGAATTGTGGTTTTTTAAATGAACTTCAATTTTTATTTTTATTCAACTTTCATTTGTATTTAATTTCCTTTTCTATTCAACTTTCTTTCTTATTTAATTTATAGATAGATCGTCAGGGTATAGTGCTTTCTTGAATGAACTTTTATTGTTAATTTTATGCAACTTCTATTTTTATTTTTATTGAACGTCAATTTTTATTCAATTTCCTTTTGTATTCAAGTTCCATTTTTATTTAATTTCCAAATAGATCGTTAAGGTATAGAGGTTTCTTGAATGAACTTTTATTGTTAATTTTATGCAACTTCCATTTCTATTTTTATTGAGCATCAATTTTTATTCAATTTCTCTTTATATTCAACTACCATTTTTATTTAATTTCCAAATTGATCGTTAAGATATAGTGGTTTCTTGAAAGAACTTTCATTGTTAATTTTATGCAACTTTCATTTTTATTTTTATTTTTATTCAACCTCAATTTTAATTCAATTTCCTTTTCTATTGAACTTCTTTTTTTATTTAATTTTCAAATAGATCATTATGGTATAGTGGTTTCTTGAATAAAATTCCGTTTTCAATTTTATGCAACTTCGATTTTTATTTTTTCTTTTATTCAACTTCAATTTTTATTCAATTTCCTTTTCTATTAAACTTCTTTTTTTATTTAATTTCCAAATCGATCGTTATGGTATAGTGGTTTCTTGAATGAACTTCCATTTTTAATTTTATGCCACTTCCAATTTTATTTTTATTTAACTTTAGTTTTTATTCAATTTCCTTTTCTATTCAACTTCCTTTTTTCTCTAATTTCCAAATAGATCGTTAAGGTATAGTGGTTTCTTGAATGAACTTTCATTTTCAATTTTGATGCAACTTCCATTTTTCTTTTTATTCAACTTCCATTTTGATTCAATTTCCTTTTTTATTCAACTTTCTTTTTTATTTAATTTCCAAATATATCGTTAAGGTATAGTGGTTTCTTGAATGAACTTTCATTTTTATTTTTATTCAATTTTCATTTATATAATTTCCTTTTCTATTCAACTTCATTTTTTATTTAATTTCCGAATAGATCGTTAAGGTATAGTGGTTTCTTGAATGAACTTCCATTGTTAATTTTATACAACTTCCATTTTTATTTTCAGTCAACTTCCATTATTATTCAATTTCCTTTTCTATTCAACTTCCTTTTTTATTTAATTTCCAAATATACCGTTAAGGTATAGTGGTTTTTTGAATAAACTTCCATTTTTATTTTTATTGAGCATCAATTTTTATTCAATTTCTCTTTATATTCAACTACCATTTTTATTTAATTTCCAAGTGGATCGTTAAGTATAGTGGTTTCTTGAAAGAACTTTCATTGTTAATTTTATGCAACTTTCATTTTTATTTTTATTTTTATTCAACCTCAATTTTAATTTATTTCCTTTTCTATTGAACTTCTTTTTTTATTTAATTTTCAAATAGATCATTATGGTATAGTGGTTTCTTGAATAAAATTCCATTTTCAATATTATGCAACTTCGATTTTTATTTTTACTTTTATTCAACTTCAATTTTTATTCAATTTCCTTTTCTATTAAAATTATTTTTTTATTTCATTTCCAAATCGATTGTTATGGTATAGTGGTTTCTTGAATAAACTTCCATTTTTACTTTTATGCCACTTCCAATTTTATTTTTTTTAACTTTAATTTTTATTCAATTTCCTTTTCTATTCAACTTCCTTTTTTCTCTAATTTCCAAATAGATCGTTAAGGTATAGTGGTTTCTTGAATGAACTTTCATTTTCAATTTTGATGCAACTTCCATTTTTCCTTTTATTCAACTTCCATTTTGATTCAATTTCCTTTTCTATTCAACTTCTTTTTTATTTAATTTCAAAATAGATCGTTAAGGTATAGTGGTTTCTTGAATGAACTTCCATTTTTAATTTTATGCCACTTCCAATTTTATTTTTATTTAACTTTAGTTTTTATTCAATTTCCTTTTCTATTCAACTTCCTTTTTTCTCTAATTTCCAAATAGATCGTTAAGGTATAGTGGTTTCTTGAATGAACTTTCATTTTCAATTTTGATGCAACTTCCATTTTTCTTTTATTCAACTTCCATTTTGATTCAATTTCCTTTTTTATTCAACTTCTTTTTTATTTAATTTCCAAATAATATCGTTAAGGTATAGTGGTTTCTTGAATGAACTTCATTTTTATTTTTATTCAATTTCATTTATATAATTTCCTTTTCTATTCAACTTCATTTTTTATTTAATTTCCGAATAGATCGTTAAGGTATAGTGGTTTCTTGAATGAACTTCCATTGTTAATTTTATACAACTTTCATTTTTATTTTCACTCAACTTCCATTATTATTCAATTTCCTTTTCTATTCAACTTCCTTTTTTATTTAATTTCCAAATATACCGTTAAGGTATAGTGGTTTTTTGAATAAACTTCCATTTTTATTTTTATTCAACTTCAATTTTTATTCAATTTCCTTTTCTATTCAACTTCCTTTTTTCTTTAATTTCCAAATAGATCGTTAAGGTATAGTGGTTTTTTCAATGAACTTCAATTTTTATTTTTATTCAACTTTCATTTGTATACAATTTCCTTTTCTATTCAACTTCCTTTTTTATTTAATTTCCAAATAGATCGTTAAGGTATTAATGAACTTCAATTTTGATTTTTATTCAACTTCCATTTTGATTCAATTTCCTTGTCTCTTCAACTTCCTTTTTTATTTTATTTCCAAATAGATCGTTAAGATATAATGGTTTCTTGAATGAACTTCCACTGTTAATTTTATGCAACTTCCATTTTTATTCAATTTCCTTTTCTATTTAACTTCTTTTTTTATTTAATTTCCAAATAGATCGTTAAGGTATAGTGGTTTTTTTAATGAACTTCCATTTTTATTTTTATTCAACTTCCATTTTTATTCAACTTCCTTTTCTATTCAACTTCCTCTTTTATTTAATTTCCAAATAGATCGTTAAGGTATAGTGGTTTCTAGAATGAACTTCCATTTTGAAGTTTATGCAACTTCCATTTTTATTTTTGTTCAATTTCAATTTTTATTCAATTTCCTTTTTCTATTCATCTTCCTTTTTTATTTAATTTCCAAATAGATCGTTAAGGTATAGTGGGTTTTGGAATGAACTTCCATTTTCAATTTTGATGCAACTTCTATTTTTATTTTTATTCAACTTCCATTTTGATTCCATTTCCTTTTTCTATTCAACTTCCTTTTTTATTTAATTTCCAAATAGATCGTTAAGGTAACATGGTTTCTTGAATTAACTTCCATTGTTAATTTTATGCAACTTCTATTTTTATTCAACTTCCATTTTTATTCAATTTCCTTTTCTGTTCAACTTCTTTTTTTATTCAATTTCGAAATAAATCGTTAAGGTATAGTGGTTTCTTCAATTAACTTCCATTTTCAATTTTGATGCAACTTTTATTTTTATTTTCATTAAACTTCCATTTCAATTCAATTTCGTTTTCTATTCAAATTCCTTTTTTATTTAATTTCCAAATAGATCGTTAAGATATAGTGGTTTCTTGAATAAACTTCCATTGTTAATTTTATGCAACTTCCATTTTTATTTTTACTCAACTTCCATTATTATTCAATTTCCTTTTCTATTCAACTTCCTTTTTTATTTAATTTCCAAATAGACCGTTAAGGTATAGTGGTTTTTTTAATAAACTTGCATTTTTATTTTTATTCTATTTCAATTTTTATTCAATTTCCTTTTCTAATCAACTACTTTTTTCATTAATTTCCAAATAGATCGTTAAGGTATAGTGGTTTCTTCAATGAACTTCAATTTCATAATTGATGCAACTTCCATTTCTATTTTTATTCACGTTCCATTTTAATTCAATTTCCTTTCCTATTCAACTTCCTTTTTTACTTAATTTCCAAGCAGATCGTTCAGGTATAGTGGTTTCTTGAATGAACTTCCATTGTTAAATTTATGCAACTTCCATTTTACTTTTTATTGAACTTCCATTTTTATTCAATTTCCTTTTCTATTCAACTTCTTTTTTTGTTTAATTTCCAAATAGATCGTTAAGGTATAGTTGTTTCTTGAATGAACTTCCATTTTTAATTTTGTGCAACTTCCATTTTTATTCAATTTCCTTTTCTATTTAAATTACTTTTTTATTTAATTTCCAAATAGATCGTTAAGGTAAAGTGGTTTCTTGAATAAACTTCCGTTTTTAATTTTATGCCACTTCCATTATTATTTTTATTCCACTTCCATTTTTATTCAATTTACTTTTCTATTCAACTTCTTTTTTTTATTTAATTTCCAAATAGATCGTTAAGGTAAATTGGTTTCTTGAATGAACTTTCATTATTAATTTTATGCAACTTCCATTTTTTTTTTTTTAGTCAACTTCAATTTTTATTCAATTTCCTTTTCTATTCCACTTCCTTTTTTATTTAATTTCCAAATAGATTGTTAAGATATAGTGGTTTCTTGAATGAACTTCCATTTTAAATTTTATGCAACTTACATTTTTATTTTTCTTCAACTTCAATTTTTATTCAATTTCCTTTTTCTATTCAACTTCCTTTTTACTCTAACTTTCAAATAGATCGTTAAGGTATAGTGGTTTCTTGAAAGTACTTCCATCGTTTATTTTATGCAACTTCCACTTTTATTTTTATTCAACTTCCATTTTTATTCAATTTCCTTTTCTATTCAACATTTTTTTTTAATTTAATTTCCAAATAGATCGTTAAGGTATAGTGGTTTCCTGGATGAACTTCAATTTCTAATTTTATGCAACTTCTATTTTTGTTTTTATTCAGCTACCATTTTTATTCAATTTCCTTTTCTATTCAACTTCCTTTTTTATTTAATTTCCAAATAGTTCGTTAAGGTGTAGTGGTTTCTTGAATTAACTTCCATTGTTAATTTCATGCAACTTCCATTTTTATTTTTACTCAACTTCCATTTTTATTACATTTCCTTTTCTATTCAACTTCCTTTTTTTATTTAATTTCAAAATAGATCGTTAAGGTATAGTGGTTTTTTGAATGAACTTCAATTTTTATTTTAATTCAACTTTCATTTGTATTCAATTTCCTTTTCTATTCAACTTCTTTTCTTATTTAATGTCCAGATAGATCGTTAAGGTATAGTGGTTTTTTGAATGAACTTTTATTGTTAATTTTATGCAACTTCCATTTCTGTTTTTATTGAACATCAATTTTTATTCAATTTCCTTTTGTATTCAACTTCCATTTTTATTTTATTTCCAAATAGATCGTTAAGGTATAGTGGTTTCTTGAATAAACTTTTATTGTTAATTTTATGCAACTTCTATTTTTATTTTTATTGAACAGCAATTTTTATTCAATTTCCTTTTGTATTCAACTTCCATTTTTATTTAATTTCCAAATAGATCGTTAAGGTTTAGTGGTTTCTGGAATGAACTTCCATTGTTAATTTTATGCAACTTCCTATTTTATTTTTATTTTTATTCAACTTCAATTTTTATTCAATTTCCTTTTCTATTCAACTTCCTTTTTTATTTAATTTCCAAATAGATCGTTCTGTTATAGTAGTTTCTTGAATGAACTTCCATTTTTAATTTTATGCAAGTTCTATTTTTATTTTTATTTTTATTCAACTTCAATTTTTATTCAATTTCATTTTCTATTCAAATTCTTTTTTATTTAATTTCCAAATAGATCGTTATGGTATACTGGTTTATTGAATGAACTTCCATTTTTAAGTTTATGCAACTTCCATTTTTATTTTTATTCAACTTCCTTTTTTCTCTAATTTCCAAATAGATCGTTAAGGTATAGTCGTTTCTTGAATGAACTTCCATTTTAAATTTTGATGAACTTCCATTTTTCTTTTTATTCAACTTCCATTTTGATTCAATTTCCTTTTCCATTCAACTTTCTTTTTTATTTAATTTCGAAATTGATCGTTATGGTATAGTTGTTTCTTGAATGAACTTCCATTTTTAATTTTATCCAACTTCCATTTTTATTTTTATTCTACTTCCATTTTTATTCAATTTCCTTTTCTTTTCAACTTTCTTTTTTCTATAATTTTCAAGTAGATCGTTAAGGTATCGTGGTTTCTTAAATGAACTTCCATTTTCAATTTTGATGAACTTCCATTTTTCTTTTTATTCAACTTCCATTTTGATTCAATTTCTTTTTCTATTCAATTTTCTTTTTTATTTAATTTCCAAATAGATCGTTAGGATATTGTGGTGTTTTGAATGAACTTCAATTTTTATTTTTTTTCAACTTTCATTTGTATGCAATTTCCTTTCCTATTCAACTTCCTTTTTTATTTAATTTCCAAATAGATTGTTAAGGTATAATGGTTTCTTGAATGAACTTCCATTTTTAATTTTATGCAACTTCCATTTTTATTCAATTTCCTTTTCTATTCAACTTCTTTTTTTTATTCAATTTTTGAAATAAATCGTTAAGGTATAGTGGTTTCTTGAATTAACTTCCATTTTTGATTTTGATGCAACTTCTATTTTTATTTTTATTAAACTTCCATTTCTATTCAATTTCATTTTCTATTCAACTTCCTTTTTTATTTAATTTCCAAATAGATCGTTAAGATATAGTGTTTTCTTGATTGAACTTTTATTGTTAATTTTATGCAACTTCCATTTTTATTTTTACTCAACTTCCATTATTATTCAATTTCCTTTTGTATTCAACTTCTTTTTTTATTTAATTTCCAAATAGACCGTTAAGGTATTGTGGTTTTTTGAATGAACTTCCATTTTTATTTTTATTCTACTTCAATTTTTATTAAATTTCTTTTTCTATTCAACTTCCTCTTTTCTTTAATTTCCAAATAGATCGTTAAGGTATAGTGGTTTCTTGAACGAACTTCCATTTTCATATTTGATACAACTTCCATTTTTATTTTTATTCATATTCCATTTTGATTCAATTTCATTTTCTATTCGACTTCTTTTTTTATTTAATTTCCAAACAGATCATTAAGGTATAGTGGTTTCTTGAATGAACTTCCATTGTTAATTTTATGCAACTTGCATTTTAATTTTTACTCAACTTCCATTTTTATTCAATTTCCTTTTCTATTCAACTTCTTTTGTTATTTAATTTCCAAATAGATCGTTAAGGTATAGTGATTTCTTGACTGAACTACCATTTTTAATTTAATGTAACTTCCATCTTTAAATTTTATGCAACTTCCATTTTTATTTTTATTTAGCTTCCATTTTTATTCAATTTCCTTTTCTATTCAAATTCATGTTTTATTTAATTTCCAAATAGATCGTTATGGTATAGTGGTTTCTTGAATGAACGTCCGTTTTTAATTTTATGCCACTTCCATTTTTATTTTTATTCAACTTCCATTTTTATTCAATTTACTTTTCTATTCAACTTCCTTTTTTATTTAATTTCCAAATAGATCGTTAAGGTATAGTAGTTTCTTGAATGAACTTCTATTTTTAATTTTTCGCAACTTTCATTTTTATTTTTATTCGACTTCCATTTTTATTCAATTTCCATTTCTATTCAAGTTCCTTTTTTATTTAATTTCCAAATGGATCGTTAAGGTATAGTGGTTTCTTGAATGAACTTCCGTTTTAAATTTTATGCAACTTCCATTTTTATTTTTATTCGACTTCCATTTTTATTCAATTTACTTTTCTATTCAACTTCCCTTTTTATTTAATTTCCAAATAGATCGTTAAGGTATAGTGGTTTTTTTTAATGAAATTCAATTTTTAATTTTATGCAACTTCCATTTTTATTTTTATTCAACTTCCATTTTTATTCAATTTCCTTTTCTATTCAACTTTCTTTTTTATTTAATTTCCAAATAGATCGTTAAGGTATAGTGGTTTCTTGAATGAACTTCCATTTTTAATTTTATACAACATCCTTTTTTATTTTTATTCAACTTCCATTGTTATTCAATTTCCTTTTCTATTCAACTTCCTTTTTTATTTAATTTCAAAATAGATTGTTATGGTATAGTGGTTTCTTGAATGAAATTCAATTTTTAATTTTATGCAACTTCCATTTTTATTTTTATTCAACTTTCGTTTTTATTCATTTTCCTTTTCTACTCAACTTCCTTTTTTATTTAATTTCCAAATAGATCGTTAAGGTATAGTGGTTTCTTGAGTAAACATCCATTTTGAATTTTATGTAACTTCCATTTTTATTTTCATTCAACTTCAATTTTTAGTCAATTTCCTTATTTTTTTCAATTTCCTTTATTATTTAATTTCCAAATAGATCGTTAAGGTATAGTGGTTTTTTGAATGAACTTTCAATTTTAATTTTATGCAACTTCCATTTTTATTTTTATTCAACTTCGATTTTGATTCAATTTCCTTTTCTATTCAACATCATATTCTATTTAATTTCCAAATAGATCGTTAAGGTATAGTGGTTTCTTGAATGAACTTCCATTGTTAATTTTATGCAACTTCCATTTTTATTTTTATTCAAGTTCCATTTGTATTCAATTTCCTTCTCTAGTCAACTTCCTTTTTTATTTAATTTCCAAATAGATCGTTAAGGTATAGTGGTTTCTTCAAGGGACTTCCATTTTTAATTTTATGCAGCTTCCATTTTTATTTTTATTCAACTTTCATTTTTTTTCAATTTGCTTTTTTCTACCACATCTTTTTTTCTTTAATTTCCAATAGATCGTTAAGGTACAGTGGTTTTTTGAATAAACTTCCATTTTTAATTTTATGCAGCTTCCATTTTTATTTTTATTTAACTTCCATTTTTATTTAATTTCCAAACAGATCGTTAAGATATAGTGGTTTCTTGAATGAACATTCATTTTTAATTTAATGCAACTTCCATTTTTTTTTATTCGACTACCATTTTTATTCAATTTCCTTTTGTATTCAACTTCCTTTTTTATTTTATTTGCAAATAGATCGTTAAGGTATAGTGGTTTCTTGAATGAACTTCCATTATTAATTTTATGCAACTTCCAATTTTGTTTTTATTCAACTTTCATTTTTATTCAATTTGCTTTTCTATTCAACTTTCTTTTTTATTCAATTTCAAAATGGATCGATAAGGTATAGTGGTTTCTTGAATGAACTTCCACTTTTAATATAGCGATCCCGGTTTCACCTTTACTGTTCAGTTGTATTCCGGACTCGGTTCCGTGAAGTTGTTAGTGGTAATTATCTTGTTTACGCCCTTTACTCTTTGTGTTTGAGTTTTGGGAATGTTTTTGGGCAGGTGTGTTACAGGTTGATTGGGCCCAAGTCACAATTCTAGTCGCCCAGGTCTTTTGTGTTGCGCTTGAGCGGCTTATTCTACGCTCGAGTGGAGTTTGATTTTTGGTGTCCGCTCGAGCGGGCTTCTGCGCTCGAGGGGGTTTACACTCTTCCAGTATTTTGTGTCCCGCAAAACTTCTGCAGGTGGTTTTCAGCGCTCGGGCGGGTTTCCTGCACTCGAGCGGGTTGCGTTCGAGCGGGCTTGTTGGCGCTCGAGCGGGTAGTACATTGTTGGTGTAAGTTCTGGGAGGGGGAAATCCACGCTCGAGCGGACTGGTTTTCGCGCTCGAGCGGATGTACTTTATTCTTGTGTCTTGGCGCTCGAGCGGTACTTCTTGCGCTCGAGCGGACCTAGTTATTTGTTCTTTACGCTCGAGCGTTGTGTTCTCCACTCGAGCGGGAATGTCGTATATCAGTTGACGGTTGGGCATTTTGAAATCACTTTTTACATCTTCTCTCTCTCTTACTTTCCCAAAAGCATTTTTGAGAGCCTTTCTCTCTAGAAACCCCTTCTCTCTAGGGTTTGATCTAGTTAGAGTGCTTTCCTTTCCTTTGGCCTTGTTTGTTAAAGTTGTGTTGATCGTCGAGGGCTTCATTTTAATCCGTGGATCTTGGTGTTTGGAGCATTTTGGTTTTCTTAACTTTTCCTTGAGCTCCGAAATTTGAGGTAGGATTCCTACTACTCTTATGAGGTTTAACCTAGATATTGAGTTTTTGTATAAATGGTTCGAGTTTTGGAAACTAGGGTTCCAAATGTATATTTTTGAAAAGAGGGTTTGATAAGTTTGAATCATAAACTTGTATTTGGGTTTCAAAATGGGTTGTTGATGTTGTTGGTAATATTGGGCTCTTGGAGTCAATGTTGAGAATAAAGAGAAATATGTCATGCTTGGGTAATCGGGATCATTAGTGTAATAAATGACTTTGTTGTGGTTATATGGAATTGAGCTAGAAATAATGAAATTGACTCATTTATGTAAAAGTGGAGTTGGATTTATTAATCGTTCACTTTTGAAAACATTGATATTTATCTGTTGGAGCTTTTATTATCTGTTTAGAAATAATTGCTTGGGCTACCGGTGGAGGGTAGTTTTGATTGTTGTAGACAATGCATGATAATTAGGCAAATTGAAACTAATCAAGTGGATAAGTCATAGAGTGTGATGGATGAAGGAATACATTAACGTTATGTGTGATTGAGTATGTATATGACCTTTGTGATATATATATGTTGTTGCATTGTGTGGGAGGAGATTAGAGGATGTACCACGGTTTAGGGAAGATAAGGGATGGACCTCTAAACCGGTTGTTGATGGGAGGAGATAGGGGATGGACTCCACTGATACAGCTTATATGCTTGTCAGTTAATGTGTTGATATAGCTAATATGCTTATCTAAGGAAGTGTTGATACAACTCATATGTTTATCATCGGAAGTATTGAAACAGCTAATACGCTTATCTGTTGAGATGTTGATACAACTATTATGTTTATCTATCTTAAATGGAAAACCGTTTAATATGAGTCACTGTCTCATATAAGTGGTTGGCCAGGTTCTGAGCCGTTGATATAAATTGTGAAATTGATGACAAATGGGTTATGAATTGATTTATGGGAATTGAACATTTATCAATTGCTAATGTCTTAGTCATTGCTCATACTGTGTTTAGCATATCTCTACTGGGCGTTGGCTCACCCTATACGGGACATCATTTTCAGGTACTGGTAGCATGCCACCTCCAAGGACATAGCTTGGATGATGAGGATGAGAGTTGAAGACTCTTTTGTTTCTTTTGTTTGTATTACATGTATATCAAGCCAAGGGCTTTTTTGTATAGAGTTAGTACTCTTTTGTGTGTAACCAAGTGTTAACTTGGAAAGCTGTAAGCCCGTAGGGCATTTGCTTTTGTTGTTAACATGTAATACTTTTGTAAGAACTACTCTGATGAATAAATAGTTGATTTCTCTTGTATTCATTATGTCTTAGTGATGGGTTTTATGTATTATTTGAGGGCGTTACAACTTGGTATCAGAGCGTACCGGGTTCGAATACTTTGGGTACGTGGGAAGTGATTAGTATCACAATGGGTTTGTCTCGCTTGTTAGAGACTTAGATGTGTGTATGTGTTTATTGATAACATGTTTATGTGACTATTTGGGTATGGGATTTGATTTCTAGGATATTGATTGGATCCTTGGGTTTTTGTGAGTCTTGTTGGAAAAACACTTGATCAATGCTGTTTCCAACCGGAACTCTAGTAACGCCTTGGGACCGTCATTATCCGGGAATGAAATTCGTAAGTGCTTATGTGTTTATGTGCTTACGTGGAGTGAATTACAGTTGTCCATGCATTAGGATGCCGGTATTTAGTTTCAGCACATTTATGAATGTGCTAACGTCTTTGTTACCTTTAATAGGATGTCAGGACGAGGTGGTAGGCGTGGTAGGCCTAGGAGGAGGCAGGGTGCCTTTACCGGATGACATTCGGCAATGCAGGAGGGAGTTGGTCAGGCCAATGTGGCCGAGCCAGTGGGTCAGCAGGCTATGGGTGCCTTGGCCCGAGAGATAGCGGGAGCTTTGGGTATTCTCAGAGCTGAGCATCAGGTTGCAGAGGCAGGGCCTTCTTTCTTGAAGAGGGAATTTTTCGGTCTAACCCGGACGAATTTATTGGAGATCCGAAAGAGCCACTTAAGGCTGACGAGTGGTTGGAACAGATGGAGAAGACATTCGAGATGCTTGGCATCGAGGATGGGACTCTAAAGGTGACCTTGGCATCCTTCCAGCTGAAGGGAGATGCGGGTCAATGGTGGAAGTATGAGAAGGCCCGTGTTGGTGGTGCATGGGGGCTTTTGTAGAGGCTTTCCAGGGGAGGTTTTTATCTGCAGCTGCTAGGGAGAAGCTGAGGGATCAGTTTAGCCGCTTAAGCAGCAGGGTTTGTCAGTGGCCGAATTTGAGGCTACTTTTACTAGCTTGTCCAGGTTTGCACCTGAACTAGTGGCGTCCGAGGAACGCCGTTGCTATGAGTTTGAGCGGAAGTTGAGGCGGGGCCTCAAGTTGAGAGTTGGTGGGTCTTACATCCGAGAGTATAGACATCTGGTGGATGCGGCTGCTCATATGGAAATTATGATGCAGGAGGAGGATGATGAGAAATAGCAAGGTTCCAAGAGGAGCCAAGAGGGCCAGGGTGATGGCAGGAGACAGAGGGGTTTTAACCCTCAGCAGTCTCAGAGTGGCTTGCTAGATCGACTTTCCGGTACCGAGTGCAGGCTCCGGGAGAGGTAGTCAGGGAGGCTTGACTTGTTTTGCATGTGGCCAGCTGGGTCACAAGTCTTCGGTTTGCCCGCAGAAGGGAGGGGGTCAGCGAGCTGCCTCTTCTTCAGCCAGACCTCAGGGCCAGAGTCAGGGCAGGGGCCAGCCTTTGTCTTGTTATCAGTGTGGACAGCCTGGGCACCTGAAGAGGTTTTGCCCACAGTTGAGTGCCACTTCAGGAGTGTCTGGTTCTAGGCAGACGCAGAGTTATCAGCCAGCTCAGTCTGTGCAAGCCTCGAGGGCCAATCCGGGAGCTTCGTCATCCCAGTTAGTGCAACAATCTTTTGCTCCTAGAGGTGAGCAGGTGGATCAGGGGCCTACAGGGCGCGTGTATGCTGTTACCGCGCAGGACCTGGTACCGGTTCCGTCTGTGTGAGAGGTACCTTTCTGTTTTGCAACTCGGTTGCTAGTGTTTGATTGATACGGGTGCATCTCATTCTTTTGTGTCTGCTGCATTTGCATCTGTATTGGAGTTGGAGTTGGCACTATTAGCATCTCCTTATGTGTTGTGTCGCCTATGGGGGTGAATTGATTTGAAACACGGATGTAGAGGTTGTGATATAGAGGTCGCCGACCATAGGCTTCCTTTTCCTTTGTTGTTATGCCCATGAAGGGTTTTGATGTTATTTTGGGTATGGACTGGTTATCGTCATACCGGGCAGTTATTGATTGCTACCGCCAGAGGGTCACTTGTTGTACCGTGAGCGGGGAGTGTTTCCATTTCTTGGGGACCGGGTTGGTAGTGTTTTGCCACCGGGTTATGATCCGCGAGGGCGGAGTGAGCTTAGTGGTCTACTTGCTAGCTTTATGAGTGGTGAGTGTGATGAGACCCAGATTGTGTTGCCGAGGGTGGTTTGTGAGTATTCGGATGTTTTTCCCGAGGACCTCGTTGGTTTGCCTCATCGTGAGATAGAGTTCTCCATTGATTTAGTGCCCGGCACGGCGCCGATTTCTATGGCACCTTACCGTTTTGCCCCAGCCGAGTTGAGTGAGTTGAAGATTCAGCTCCAGGAGTTGCTGGATAAGGGCTTTGTTCGCCCTAGTGTTTCGCCGTGGGGAGCACCGGCCCTCTTTGCTAAAAAGAAAGATGGTGCCTTGAGACTGTGTATCGACTACCGAAGTTGAATCGGGCTACGGTTAAGAATAAGTACCCTATGCCCCGTATAGATGATTGTTTGACCAGTTGAAGGGTTCCCGTTGTTTCTCTAAGATAGACTTGAGATCGGGTTACCACCAGTTGAGGGTCAGGGAGGAGGATATTCCGAAGACGGCATTCCGTACGCGGTATGGCCATTATGAGTTTCTGGTGATGCCATTTGGGCCACTACGCACCGGCAGTTTTATGGACTTGATGAACCGAATCTTCCGGGAATTCTTAGATCGTTTTGTAGTCGTTTTCGTGGACGACATTCTTATCTATTCGCCTTCTGAGGAGGAGCACGAGGAACACTTGAGAGTGGTGCTTGAGTTACTTAGAGCACATAAGCTGTATGCCAAGTTTGGGAAATGTGAGTTCTGGCTAGGAGAAGTCAAGTTCTTAGGCCATGTGGTTTCTGGGGAAGGGGTGTCTGTTGATACATCCAAGATTGAGGCAGTGCAAGATTGGGCACAGCCTAAGAGTGTGTTTGAGATCCGCAGTTTTCTGGGATTAGCTGGGTATTACCGCCGGTTTGTGAAGGATTTCTCCAGGCTAGCTTCACCGTTGACTAGGTTGACTCGGAAGGGAGTCAAATACGTGTGGAGTGAGACTTGCGAAAAGTCGTTCCAAGAGCTGAAAGTCAGATTGACCACCGCTCCAGTTTTGATTATTCCGGAGAGAGGGTTGGGTTATGCGGTTTGTTGTGATGCCTCACGAGAGGGTTTGGGTTGTGTGTTAATGCAAGAGGGGAAAGTGGTAGCTTACGGCTCACGTCAGTTGAAAATACACGAGAAGAACTACCCTACACATGACCTAGAGCTAGCAGCAGTGATCTTTGCCTTGAAAATCTGGAGGCACTACCTTTATGGTGAGAGTTCGAGGTGTTCTCGGATCACAAGAGTTTGAAGTATCTGTTTACACAGAAAGACTTGAATTTGAGGCAGAGGAGTGGATGGATTCATTGAGGATTACGACTTCGAGTTGCACTATCATCCGGGGAAGGCCAATGTTGTGGCCGATGCCCTTAGCAGGAAATCCATAGGTGATGTAGCTTGTATAGCCATCCGGGAATGGGAGATGTTGGGGGCACTTGGTGAGTTTGATTTGCTTCTGGCGAATCTGTTGAGGCTGCGGCCTTGTTTTCGTTGCGCAGCCTACCTTGTGACTAGAGTGTTAGAGGCACAGGAGGTGACCTTGAGTAGATCCCTCCGAGAGAAGATCTCCAGTGGGAAGGTTGAGAAGGGTTTGACGGTGTATCCCGACCTGAGTGTGAGATACCGAGACCGTTTGTTTGTGCCGGAGTCTTGCCGAGAGAGGAAGTACTCCGAGAGTTTCACCATTCGCGCCTTGCGGTGCATCCGGGAGGTACCAAGATGTATCGGATTTGGGCGCCAGTTTTGGTGGGGGGTATGAAGAGAGATGTGGTTTTCGTTTCTAAGTGCCTTACTTGTCAGCAAGTGAAGGCGAGCATCAGAGGCCGCGGGTTTGTTGCAACCCTTGCCTATTGCCGAGTGGAAGTGGGAGCATGTCACTATGGACTTCGTCGTAGGTCTTCCGAGGACTCAACGGGGTAGTGATGCTATTTGGGTGGTTGTAGACCGGCTGACTAAGTCGGCGCACTTTATCCCTATGCGCGTGAGAGATTCGGTAGATCACCTTGCCGACTTGTATATTCGGGACATAGTGAGGTTACACGGGGTCCCAGTGACGATCGTCTCAGATAGAGATCCTCGTTTTACTGCTAGGTTGTGGCAGAGTTTGCAGAGTGCCTTGGGCACGAGGTTGACCTTTAGTACGGCTTATCATCCTCAGACTGACGGGCAGTCCGAGCGTACTATTCAGATCCTTGAGGATATGCTTCGAGGTTGTGTCCTTGACTTTAGTGGGACGTGGAGAGGCACTTGCCATTGGTGGAGTTTGCCTACAACAACAGCTTTCAGTCTAGTATCGGTATGGCACCGTTTGAGGCCTTGTATGGCCGACCGTGTAGGTCTCCAGTGTTGGGCCGAGGTGGGTGATGCGCCTTTGTTGGGCCCGAATTGGTTAGGAGACGACGGAGAAAGTTGAGCTTATCCGTAGGAGGCTTGTTACAGCCCAGAGTCGTCAGAAGATTATGCCGACCGTAGGAGGAGGACCTTTGGCGTTTGAGGTAGGTGATCATGTCTTCTGAAATATCACCTAGGACGAGGTTTGATGAGGTTTGGGAAGAGTGGGAAGTTATCCCCTCGGTTTATCGGTCCCTTTGAGATCTTGAGAGGATTCGGGAGGTTGCTTATCGCCTTGGCCTTGCCGCCGCAGTTGTCCGGAGTGCATGACGTGTTTCATGTGAGTATGCTTCGGAAGTATGAGCTGGATCCGTCCCACGTGTTAGATTGGACCGACTTAGAGGTAGATGAGGATGCCTCGTATGAGGAGAGACCGGTTCGGGTCTTGGATAGACGGGATCAAGTCTTGCGAGGCAAGACCATTCCTTTGGTAAAGATTTTGTGGAAACATCACGGAGTGAAAGAAGCCACTTGGGAACGTGAGTTGGAGGTCCGTGAGAAATATCCGGACCTATTTGTGGATGTTTGAACATATGTTATATATTGTTGTATTGTTGAACTTAGGGATCATTAAATATGTCTTAAGTTGTAAAACATTGTGAATGTTTTGGTTATGGAGATATTGTAGAACTTGCCTTGATATGGAAGTTGATTGTAATATTGCATATATTGGCTATATTATAGAACTGGAGATGTATCATGAAAATTGATTATGATATGAAATTGTGAACCATGTGTGTTGAAAATGGTTGAAAAGAAAAAGGGAATACATGTTAAAATGTAATTGTTGTGAGATGCCTCTTGACAAGAGATGAAATGGCCGGTAATGGGTCAAGCTATTTAATGTTGAATTGTAACATTGTTTAAAATGGAGAAAAACCTGTTTTCGACAAACTTGTGCTCAATTTCGGGGACGAAATTCTTTAAGGGGGAGAGGTTATAGCGATCCCGGTTTCACCTTTACTGTTCAGTTGTATTCCGGACTCGGTTCTGTGAAGTTGTTAGTGGTAATTATCTTGTTTACGCCCTTTACTCTTTGTGTTTGAGTTTTGGGAATGTTTTGGGCAGGTGTGTTACAGGTTGATTGGGCCTAAGTCACAATTCTAGTCGCCCAGGTCTTTTGTGTTGCGCTCGAGCGGCTTATTCTACGCTCGAGCGGGCCTTCTTGCGCTCGAGCGGGGTTTACACTCTTCCAGTATTTTGTGTCCCTGCAAAACTTCTGCAGGTGTGTTTTCAGCGCTCGAGCGGGTTTCCTGCGCTCGAGCGGGTTGCGCTCGAGCGGGCTTGTTGGCGCTCAAGCGGGTAGTACATTGTTGGTGTAAGTTCTGGGAGGGGGAAATCCACGCTCGAGCGGACTGGTTTTCGCGCTCGAGCAGATGTACTTTATTCTTGTGTCTTGGTGCTCGAGCGGTACTTCTTGCGCTCGAGCGGACCTAGTTATTTGTTCTTTACGCTCGAGCGTTGTGTTCTCCGCTCGAGCGGGAATGTCGTATATCAGTTGACAGTTGGGCATTTTGAAATCACTTTTTACATCTTCTCTCTCTCTCTTACTTTCCCAAAAGCATTTTTGAGAGCCTCTCTCTCTAGAAACCCCTTCTCTCTAGGGTTTGATCTAGTTAGAGTGCTTTCCTTTCCTTTGGCCTTTGTTAAAGTTGTGTTGATCGTCGAGGGCTTCATTTTGATCCGTGGATCTTGGTGTTTGGAGCATTTTGGTTTTCTTCAACTTCTTCCTTGAGCTCTGAAATTTGAGGTAGGGATTCCTACTCACTCTTATGAGGTGTAACCTAGATATTGAGTTTTTGTATAAATGGTTTCGAGTTTTGGAAACTAGGGTTCCAAATGTATATTTTTGAAAAGAGGGTTTTGATAATTTTGAATCATAAACTTGTATTTGGGTTTCAAAAATGGGTTTGTTGATGTTGTTGGTAATATTGGGCTCTTGGAGTCAATGTTGAGAATAAAGAGAAATATGCCATGCTTGGGTATATCGGGGTCATTAGTGTAATAAATGACTTTGTTGTGGTTATATGGAATTGAGCTAGAAATAATGAAATTGACTCATTATAATGTAAAATGGTGGAGTTGGATTTATTAATCGTTCACTTTTGAAAACATTGATATTTTATCTGTTGGAGCTTTTATTATCTGTTTAGAAATAATTGCTTGGGCTACCGGTGGAGGGTAGTTTTGATTGTTGTAGACAATGCATGATGATTAGGCAAATTGAAACTAATCAAGTGGATAAGTCATAGAGTGTGACGGATGAAGGAATACATTAACGTTATGTGTTGATTGAGTATGTATATGACCTTTGTGTATATATATATGTTGTTGTGTTGTGTGGAAGGAGATAGGGGATGTACTCCACGATTTAGGGGAAGATAGAGGATGGACCTCTAAACCGGTTGTTGATGGGGGGGAGATAGGGGATGGACTCCACTAATACAGCTTATATGCTTGTCAGTTAATGTGTTGATATAGCTAATATGCTTATCTAAGGAAGTGTTGATACAACTCATATATTTATCATCGGAAGTGTTGAAACAGCTAATACGCTTATCTGTTGAGATGTTGATACAACTATTATGTTTATCTATCGTAAATGGAAAAACGTTTAATATGAGTCACTGTCTCATATAAGTGGTTGGCCAGGTTCTGAGCCGTTGATATAAATTGTGAAATTGATGAGGAATGGGTTATGAATTGATTTATGGGAATTGAACATTTATCAATTGCTAATGTCTTAGTCATTGCTCATACTGTGTTTAGCATATCTCTACTGGGCGTTGGCTCACCCTATACGGGACATCATTTTCAGGTACTGGTAGCATGCCACCTCCAAGGACATAGCTTGGATGACGAGGATGAGAGTTGAAGACTCTTTTGTTTCTTTTGTTTGTATTACATGTATATCAAGCCAAGGGGCTTCTTTTGTATAGAGTTAGTACTCTTTTGTGTGTAACCAAGTGTTAACTTGGAAAGCTGTAAGCCCGTAGGGCATTTGCTTTTGTTGTTAACATGTAATACTTTTGTAAGAACTACTTTGATGAATGGAAACAGTTGATTTCTCTTGTATTAATTTATGTCACTAGTGATGGGTTTTATGTATTATTTTGAGGGCGTTACATTTAATTTTATGCAACTTCCAACTTTATTTTTATTCGACTTCAATTTTTATTCATTTTTTATTCAATTTCCTTTTCTATTCAATTACTTTTTTTTATATTATTTCCAAATAGATCGTTATGGTATTAATGAACTTCCATTTTTATTTTTATTCAACTTCCATTTTGATTCAATTTCCTATTCTATTTAACTTCCATTTTTATTTAATCTCCAAATAGATCGTTAAGGTATAGTGGTTTCTTGAATGGACTTCCATTGTTAATTTTATGCAACTTCCATTCTTATTTTTATTCAACTTCCATTGTTATTCCATTTCCTTTTCTATTCAACTTCTTTTTTTATTTAATTTCCAAATAGATCGTTAAGGTATAGTGGTTTCTTGAATGAACTTCCATTCGTAATTTTCTGCAACTTCCATATAATTCAATTTTTTTATTTACTTTCCAAATAGATCGTTAAGGTATAGTGGTTTCTTGAATGAACGTCCATTTTCAATTTTGATGAACTTCCGTTTTTATTTTTATTCAATTTTCTTTTCTATTCAACTTCCTTTTTTTTATTTAATTTCCAAATAAATCCTTAAAGTATAGTGGTTTCTTGAATGAACTTCCATTGTTAATTTAATGCAACTTCCATTTTTATTTTTATTCAATTTTCTTTTCTATTCAACTTTCTTTTTTATTTAATTTCCAAATAGGTCGTTAAGGTATAGTGGTTTCTTGAATGAACTTCCATAGTTAGTTTTATGCAATTCCATTTTTATTTTTATTCAGTTTCATTTTTATTCAATTTCCTTTTCTATTCAATTTCCTCTTTTATTTAATTTCCAAATAAATCGTTGAGGTATACTGGTTTCTTGAATGAACTTCCATTTTCGATTTTGTGCAACTTCCTTTTTTATTTTTATTCAACTTACTTTTTCATTTAATTTCCAATAGATCGTTAAGGCATAGTGGTTTTTTGAATGAACTTCCATTTTGATTTTATGCAACTTCCATTTTTATTTTTAGTCAACTTCCATTTTTATTCAATTTCCTTATCTATTCAACTTCCTTTTTTATTTCATTTCCAAATAGATCGTTAAGGTATAGTGGTTTCTTGAATGAAATTCCATTTTCAATTTTGATGCAACTTCCATTTTTATTTTTATTCAACTTCCATTTTTATTCAATTTCTATTCAACTTCCTTTTTTATTTAATTTCCAAATAGATCGTTAAGGTATAGTGGTTTCTTGAATGAATTTGCATTTTTAATTTGATGCAACTTCCATTTTTATTTTTATTCAAATTCAATTTTTATTCAAGTTTTATTTAATTTCCTTTTCTATTCAATTTCTTTTTTTATTCAATTTCGAAATAGATCGTTAAGGTATAGTGGTTTCTGGAATTAACTTCCATTTTTAATTTTGATGTAACTTCCATTTTTATTTTTATTCAACTTCCATTTTTATTCAATTTCCTTTTCTATTCAACTTCCATTTTTATTTAATTTCCAAATAGATCGTTAAGGTATAGCGATTTCTTGAATGAACCTCCATTGTTAATTTTATGCAACTTCCAATTTTATTTTTATTCAACTTCCAGTTTTTTCAATTTACTTTTCTATTCAACTTCATTTTTTATTCAATTTCAAAATACATCGTTAAGGTATAGTGGTTTTTGAACGAACTTCCATTTTTAATTTTATGCAACTTCCATTTTTATTTTTATTCAACTTCAATTTTTATTCAATTTTATTTTCTATTAAACTTCCTTTTTTATTTCATTTCCAAATAGAGCGTTAAGGTATTCAAGAACTTCCATTTTTAATTTTATTCAAATTCCATTTTGATTCAATTTCCTGTTCTATTCAACTTCCATTTGTATTTACTTTCCAAATAGATCGTTAGGGTATAGTGGTTTTTTGAATGAACTTCCATTGTTAATTTTATGCAACTTCCATTTTTATTCAATTTCCTTTTCTATTGAACTTCCTTTTATTAAATTTCCAAATAGATCGTTAAGGTATATTGGTTTCCTGAATGAATTCCATTTCTAATTTTTTGCCATTTCCATTTTTGTTTTTATTCAACTACCATTTTATTCAATTTCTTTTTCTATTCTACATTTTTTTACTTATTTAATTTCCAAATAGATCGTTAAGATGTAGTGGTTTCTTGAATGAACTTCCATTGTTAACTTTATGCAACTTCCATTTTTATTTTTATTCAACTTCCATTTTTATTCAATTTCCTTTTCTATTCAACTTCTTTTTTTATTCAATTTCCAACGATCGTTAAGGTATTGTGGTTTCTTGAATTAACTTCCATTTTCAATTTCTATGCAACTTCCATTTTTATTTTTATTCAACTCCCATTTTTATTCAATTTCCTCTTCTATTCAACTTCCGTTTTTATTTAATTTCCAAATAGATTGTTAAGGTATAGTGGTTTCTTGAATGAACCTCCATTGTTACTTTTACACAACTTCCAATTTTATTTTTATTCAAGTTCCATTTTTGTTCAATTTACTTTTCTATTCAACTTCCTTTTTTATTCAATTTCAAAATAGATTGTTAAGGTATAGTGGTTTTTTGAATGAACTTCCACTTTTAATTTTATGCGACTTCCATTTTTATTTTTATTCAACTTCCTTTTTTATTTAATTTCCAAATAGAACAGTAAGTTATTAATGAACTTCTATTTTTATTTTTATTCAACTTCCATTTTGATTCAATTTCCTGTTCTAGTCAACATCCATTTTCATTTAATTTCCAAATGGATCGTTAATGTACAGTGGTTTCTTGATTGAACTTCCATTTTTATTTTATGCAACTTCCACTTTTATTTTTATTTAATTTCCATTTTTATTCAATTTCCCTAGCTATTCAACTTCTTTTTTTATTTAATTTCCAAATAGATCGTTAAGGTATAGTGGTTTCCAGAATGAACTTCCATTTCTAATTTTATGCAACTTCCATTTTTGTTTTTATTCAACTACCATTTTTATTCAATTTCCTTTTCTATTCAACTTCCTTTTTTATTTAATTTCCAAATAGATCGTTAAGGTGTAGTGGTTTCTTGAATGAACTTCCATTGTTAATTTTATGCAACTTCTAATTTTATTTTTATTGAACTTCCTTTTTTTATTACATTTCCTTTTCTATTCAACTTCCTTTTTTATTTAATTTGCAAATAGATCGTTAAGCTACAGTGGTTTTTTTGGAAGAACTTCAATTTTTGTTTTTATTCAACTTTCATTTGTATTCAATTTGCTTTTCTATTCAACTTCCTTTTTTATTTAATTTCCAGATAGATCGTTAAGATATAGTGGTTTCTTGAATGAACTTTTATTGTTAATTTTATGCAACTTCCATTTTTATTTTTATTGAACATTATTTTTTATTCAATTTCTTTTTGTATTCAACTTCCATTTTTATTTAATTTCCAAATAGATCGTTAAGGTGTAGTGGTTTCTTGA